>VKOC01034044.1:0-10258 GCA_009364415.1 Spea multiplicata | reverse complement strand
TATAATCTAACAAATGTAGAAAAGTTAAATATACTTTTTGTATTATCTCCCATTTATAGCAGCTGTGTATCATTTATATACCTGTAAAACTGTATACCCATAAACTGTTTATTTTATTCATTAAAAAGAATGTATTCATTATATGAAAATGGTTTAAAAAAATAAGCCCTACTTGTCCCAAAAAAATATATAATAAGTGTAAGTTCACTAAATGAGAAAGAGAGGGAAATAACGGTTGAAGAACAACATAAATTGCACAAAAATGTGTATGGTACAATTACCCTGGTCCTTAGGGAGTTAATTCTGGATCTTTTCTCTGCTCTTTTATGGGAAGTCATTGTTGTCCCTCTAAGTGTAGATAGGTTGGGCTGTGTTCCTTACCTTACGTGTTGAGGTTGACTTTAACCTCAAAATACCTCTCTCTTTTTTTTTTTAATTAAAGAAAGATTTGGTTAGTCAAGAAATTTCAGACCAGACGCAGAGCAATGTAATCATGAGACGTGATGACAGAACAGATGTGAGTATGCCTGAACAGCTAATGTCACTCGCTATACTATTAATATTCCACTCTCATCTGTTTATAGGGTGCTGGATATATTTACTATATAATGCTAATGATATTGAGTATCTGTACATTAATAATGAGCTGACTGTATCTTTATAATGATGATTAGTAGCTATGCGATGATAATGGACATGCCCTGTGTGATAAACATACTGCCCCATAAAATAACACAAATAGCAATGTTTTTGCTGTATTTAAAAAGTACACCTATCTTTCTGTTTAGTCTATCAAAAATAAAGCAAATCGGAGATCGGCTGGAATTATAGAATATGCAGAACAGGCGACTAATAAGGTACACACACCAAAATAATATATATTTTTTTTTCATCTAGATATATTTTGGCACTGCAATATATATTTTGGCCAGCTAAAACATAATGCAACATTATTACTGCACATACATACAGTATTTGCTTGATTTCCTCCCAAAAAATCTACAATAACAACCTTGTCTTTTAATCGTGGTTGTCTCACCCTAACAGAGGCTTTCATGCTCTCTCATTCACTCTCTCATTCTCTGATTTACTCTCATTCAGACTCTCTCATGGTCTCTCTCACAATGTCTCCCTGCCTTCTCTACTGACCACTTCCTTGTTACGGCTTTTTTTCAGCTCTGCTGCTTCTTTTGCCTTTTCACGTTCTGTTGTTTCTTCGTCTCCTTCTACCCAGTATCAACTCCGTTATCCAGGTATTCCGCAAAAAGTCTGTGCATACACCCTCTCCTCCGCTTGGCCCTGTATTGCGCACCATGGCTCCGCCCTTTCACTGATGTACTCCAAAAGGCCAAAATATTGCAGACAAATTTGTGGAGAAGGCGAGGTGCACAAACGCTTCTCTGGGAATCGGTCTTGCCTCTTGGAGTACTTTTTTTTACTCCTGCTGAAGGTGACATACAAAGACATTTTGGACAACGCCATGCTTCCAATTTGTGGGAACAGTTTGGGGAAGACCATTTTCTATTCCAGCATGACTGTGCCCTGGTGCACAATGCAAGGTCCATAAAGGCATGGTTGGATACGTTTGGTGTGGAAGAACTTGACTGGCCTGCACAGAGCCCTGACCTCAACACCTCACAAATGCTCTACTCGAATGGGCAGAAATTCCAGCAGAAACACTCTAAAATCTTGTGGAAAGCCTTCCCAGAATAGTCGAAGGTGTTATAGCTGCAAAGGGGGGACCAACTACATATTAATATATACGTATTTTTTTAATTTAGAATGTGATGTTCTAAAAGCCTCGGTTGGTATAATGGTCAGGTGTCCCAATACTTTTGTCCATATAGTGCATGTTTATATTTATATAGTGTATGTTTATGAAATTCAACTTGTAAGGAAAAGAACACCCAACTTACAGTTAAATATGGCGTGGGGCTGCTTTGTTGCCTCTGTTACTGGGATTTAGGGAGTCATGAAATCGCAATCCATTTGAAAAAACTTTGACCAAATTGCAATTAAATAATGGGAGAGACTGTCAGCAGAGAGATGCAAGAAGCTTATAGGTAGCTACAAGAAACGTTTGGAGGCTTTCATTGTTGCCAAGGGTTGTGTAACCAAATGTTAGGGAAGGGTGCCTTTTAATGATGCCTTTTAATTTTATATTTCTTCTGTGAAATCACTACATCATCTGTTGGAAAGACATCTTTTTTTATTTATTTGTCTGTTACCTTTGTAATAGCACAATATTTTAATGTGATGTCCACAGTAGTATATTTCCAATTCTATGCAAGCACCTAGTCAGCTTTATAGGGAGGTCTAACCAAGCAAGTCAGCACATGTCATTAAAGAAAAGTGTCACAATTTAAGACTGCAAATTCAATATATAATGATTTTGCTATAACTTTTAACTAATTACATAAAAATTGTATGATTATACTTCTAGCTATAAGAATTATTATTTGGTGCTTGAATAGAAGTAGTTACTTTAATATATGTTCCTTGGCTTGAAACTTTGGCAGTGGCAGAGGGTAGTTGCTACAGTATTATTACTAGCTTTTTAAAATACCTTTAGATAGGATAACTTTTATTTTCTAATCACAGTCCAAACCGCATACATTCAAAGTAAGAACATTTACATCTCCAACTAAGTGTCTGCGATGTACTTCTGTTATGGTTGGACTGGTACGCCAAGGAGTCTGCTGTGAAGGTGAGAAAGCGTATTCTTTCTTTTTGCGATGACATGTTCTTGTTGAAAGGGCAAATAGCTTTACATTGTTTTTATTTTTCCTTTTCCCAGTGTGTGGGTACATGTGCCATGTGACCTGCTCTGAAGGTGTCACGCTATGCCCATCACCTCCTAGTCAAATTAAGAGGATCCTTGGCATTGACCCTGTTACTGGCAGTGGCACCGCCCTGGAAGGATACTTATCGGTACTGATCACTTTTGCTTTTCTTTTCTATATAGCTCACTAAAGCAAAGCTGTTGTAATTAGGCTAGAAGCAGTACTCACTTAAAGGTGCAAACACCTTTAAACTGGATTAATATATATATATATATAACATGCATGACAAGTGTGCCGTGTTTCTTGTGCATTCCCTATTCCTTCATGGGGCATCTTTTCTGGTGCATACCCTGTTTCTTCGTGAAATCTGTTTTCTGTGTGTTGATAAAATTGTTGCATCCCTAGATACCCAAGCCTGCTGGAGTCAAGAAGGGGTGGCAACGAACCTATGTCATTCTAAGTGATTTCAAGATCCTTATATATGATGCCAGTTCTCAGAGTAGCACAACTATTATACAGGCTATAGATATGAGGTGAGAGACATGTCTAAGAGGATTGTCAATATTTTAAAAATAAAACATCTGTGTTTGAATTTCATTTGTTAACGGAGGTCAAGATGCATATTTAGCTGAAAGCATTAGTCATACTGGGGAAAATGTTCCTTTTATTTTTACTGGTGTTATGTTTCAGAAACAATTTGACTTACCGCCTTCTCTTTATACTTATACACTTAAACATTGCTTTTGTAACGATAATCCTGGAAAGGTATATTGTAACACTACCAGTAATATGGTCCAGTATATAATCGCAACCACCTTAAAGTGACTCTGCATGGACATGATAAAAAGTAAGGTGAGATTGTATGGTACACTGGAATTTTTTTATTAAAAAAAGCAAACAAAAAAACCCCACATAAATGCACAAAGAATTGCCTTGCTGTATTAGCATCTACGACTTCTGTTGTGGGGCTGTTCTACTTATCTACCACCCTTTCAGGGAAGCAAGATTGATAAGTCCAGTTAAACATATACAAAATATTAGTGTCCAATGCCACTGTGACAAGTTTTTTTTTTTTGCTGTTTTTTGTTTATCTAGGGATGAGAATTTCTCTGTTACTTCTGTCTTTGAATCTGATGTCATCCACGCTAATCCTAAAGACATTCCATGTATATTCCGGGTAAGTCATGAAAAGAATAGTTTTGCTTTTCATACTGAAACTGATATTTTCATGCCCCTAATTCTAGCAGTGGTAAACCCACAGCAATAAAATGACCCCATAATATGTTTAATGTAAAACTACCATTTTTGAGGCTACCATGCAGATATCCTAATGTACATATACCGATAAGCAATAACATTATGACCACAGATAGGTGAAGTGAATATCACTAATAATCTTGTTATCATGGTGTGATGGAAACCCTCCATCACTGGGGCCACTGGAGAGGCCTGACAGCCAGCCTCCCCCTGTTGACTATGGGCCCTGATGTTGTAAAGACTTCTATGGCTACCCCCAGCAGTATGTTGCATCACTTGCTGAGGTGATTATCTCTGGCAGACAGCCAGGATCTGCAACCAGGGAGTGACCACCATTGTTGTCGTTCCACCACTACAGACATTTACTCAGGCCATCCGTGGAACTGGTTTTGGCCAGTAATAGATAGTAGAGGTTGGGACCCCTATTGTATTGTTAATCCCGTTACTGCCCCTGTTGTCTCTGGGAGGCAGATTAAGGGGGCGTTTTGGATCCTGATATCTTGTTTTATGTTAATGCATGTTTTGCTGGATATATCCAGCCATGTGTGTGAGAGATAAAGCAGTCTTCGTTTTGGTTATACTCTACGCTGAGTCTCGGCTAGTGACTGGGAAACCGGGGAAAGTGTGTGAACAGAGGACCATAGAAGGAAAAGCGGTGAACCGGTGGCAGGGTCATGGGAGTCAAAGGCTGGCCCGTGTGGTAAACTCCAACAGACAAGCTACGGTAGCTCAAATTTCTGGAAAAGTGAATGCTATTCCTGGTAGAAAAGTGTCAGAAAATGCAGTGCATCAAAGTCTGACCAGTCAAGGGTGCTCATGCTGACCCCTGTCCACTGTCGAAAGCGCCTACAATAGGCACGTGAGCATAAGAAATGGACCACAGAGCAATGGAAGAAGGTGGCCTAGTCTGATGACATCACGTGGATGGCCAGGTGTGTGTGTGTGTGTACAGGTGTCGCTTACCTGTAGAAATGATATACAGACTTATATGAGCAATGATTTTTTTAACAGAATAGTTGTGAGAGAAAGTTCAAAACTTCCCTGTATGTGTTTTGTTCCGTTATTTAAGAAAAATTGAGCAATTCTGTGAAAAACCTAGCACTCCCCAGGAGCTCCAGAAGGTCATTTCCATTTAAGGATAAAAACAGCAGGATGTAGAATGTAGTAGAGTTGTGGTGGCTTCCAAAACTAGCTGTGGGACTACACTACTCACACAAATTTACACTTTAAGGCCCAACATGAATAAGGTAGAAAGTCTTTTGAATCATCCATGTTGTGTTTAATCCTGGTGTTACATCTTTTAAGTTGCAAGATCCAGATTCACGAAGAGCAAAACATACCAAGAAAGCAGACTCTGAAAAAAAACATCTCTGTAGTGAAGATAACATACATATGAAGCTTCTCTATAACTTGTAGAGATTATTGCAAAATCCTCAGCATGTAAAGCCTTTGCACAGCATGCCCTTTGGATGGATATAATGTTTAGTTGGTAATGTCTCAAAAACATTTGTACATTTGCTGTCCCCTCAAAATAACTCACAGCCATTAATGCCTAAACGTCAGGCACACAGACCAATTTGATGCAGTGTGTGGCGTATGGTCTGAGCACTGACCCCTTCAACCTCTGCAGCAATGTTGGCAGCACTTATACGTCTGTTTCCCAAAGACAGACTCTGGATATGATGCCGAGCATGTGCACTCAACTTCTTTGGTCGACCATGGCAAAGCCTGTTCCGAGTGGAACCTGGCCCTTGAAACTACTGTATGGTAGTCTTGCCCACCGTGCTGCAGCTCAGTTTCAGAGTCTTGGCAATCTTCTTATAGCCTAGGCCATCTTTATGTAGAGCAACAATTCTTTTTTCAGATCCTCAGAGAGTTCTTTGCCACAAGGTACCATGTTGAACTTCCAGTGACCAGTATGAGAGAGTGTGAGAGCGATAACACCAAATTTAACACACCTGCTCCCCATTTACACCTGAGACCTTGTAACACTAACGAGTCACATGACACCGGGGAGGTGAACTGGCTATTTTTGTTGCCATGGTTTAGACGTTAATGGCTCTGTGTTGAGTTATTTTGAGGGGACAGCAAATTTATACTGTTATACAGGCTGTACACTCTACTACTTTACGTTGTAGCTGAGTGTCCTTCAGTGTTGTCACATGAAAAGATATAATCAAATAATTACAAAAATGTGAGGGGTGTAGTCACTTTGTGAGATACTGTATGTGTTTCGTCTGATCCCACTCATTCTGAGAGCACTGACAAAGATATTGCAGAAGGCCACTGTAATCTTAATAGCCCCAGACAGGCCAAAGAAGGTCTGCTGTTGCTTGTGTCCAAGCAATAGAGTGGCTCTATTATCCCAGAACCTAGTCTTCCACTAAAAAACACAAATCTTCATATTGTCAACCAAGAAAGGCCTTTATCGAGGAGTTTTTTTCTCCTATTCTTATCAAGCATCGCGTGGAACGCTCGTTTGGAAAGGGTTAAAATACTAGCATTTGGAATACCCTGGGCTGTCTAGTTTTCAAAAATATATGACTTAATATATGACTTGCATTGGCCGGCTTCAAAGATACCCAAAATGGCACATGGGGGAAGAATTGCCAGATTTGGAAAAATGGCTTTGAAATAGCAAAACGCTACCTGTACTTATTGCCCCATAATGTGTAGAAAAAAGCAAAAAAAACATAAAAACATTGGGTATTTCTAAACTCAGGACAAATAGTAGAATCTATTTAGCAGGTTTTTTCATTATCTTTTATAGATGAGTAAAAGATTTTTCAACTAAAAGTTAGAAAGTCATTAGTAAATAATATGATGCAATCAAGACAATGTCATCTAAAGAAAGCCCTTCTTGTCCTGAAAGAAACAATATCTAATGTGTGTGGGTTCAGTAAACGGGAAAGAAGAAAATGTTAAAACAGCCATTGTCACAAAGGGTACAAAAAGTAAAATCTGCCTTTGTCACAAAGGGGTTAAGGGGTGAGTTGGGAGCACAGGCATACCAGGGGGCAATAGTTGAACTATAATGTGTTTGACTCGAAGATAAAGAAACAAATCGTAGGGCGGTAGAGCATATTGGGCCTGGAGAACAGCGAAGGGGCGTAAGGTTTGTTTGTCATACAGATGATCAACAGAAACTATCCCCTTGTCCTTGCAACGGTTCAGGGACAGATTAGGTGAGAAGAAATGGAGAGAAGTAATTGGCATACGGCGCCTAACCCAGGGTGCATGTAAAACGGGTAACAATTTCCTGTCCCAAATACCGAAGGTATGTTGGAGAACAGGTCCTGGACAGGGAAGTTTAGGCCTCTCTCGCTTGTAACACCACAAAAGTTGACGATAATTATAAGGCAAAAGAAGGTCATTTTCCAAATCAACCCATTTGGGGGCGGGGTTCAGAAACACTGTCTGCAGGGCCTGGGTCAGTCTAGCGGCATCATGGTAATGTAGCAAATTAGGGGCACCCATACCGCCATGGAAAATCTGGGCGGACGGTTCAACCAAATGTGTTCAGGTTCGCTGATATAGTAAAAGAAGATGTCGCGGAACAGGCAGTGGGATAGCACGAAACAAATAGAGGAGTTTGGGAGGACACATCATTTTAAGGGAGACAATACCACAAGACTTCAAGTTTGCCCCACCTGTGTATATCTTTAGTCAAAGTGGCCCATAGTTTATTATAGTTATATTGTACTAAGGAGTGGACAGATTTTGTCAGATAAATGCCCAGATATAGGATCGACAATCAAAAGGAAATGCTTCCTTAAGGGCTTTGGAGTGTTGCACTCGTGAAAGAATGTTAACAAATCTACGAGTATTCTCCGGGGCTTGTCTCCTCATAACAAAACCCACTTGGTCTGGGATTATGGATGGTAAGACCTGATTTAACCGGTTCGCTAATATTTTTGAATACAATTTAATGTCAGAATTAAGTAAAGAAATTGGCCGAAAGTTTTCACATTTCGTCGGTGATTTGCCCGGTTTGTGAATCGTTATAATATGGGCGTCTAAAAGTTCGGCTCGTACAGTGCCATGGGAAAAAATAAAGTTAAATAAGCAGTTAAGGTGAGGCGCTAAATGTGGACGAAGGCTCTTAAAAAAGATACATCCATCAGGACCTGGGGCCTTGCCAGCCTTGAGCGCCGTAATTTGGGTTTGAATCTCATCTAGCGATATCGCCTGTGATAAGAGATTTTGTTGGGCCTCCACCAGATGGCGCACCTTTATGGCAGGGCTCGACAAATCCCAGGCGCCATGGCGACAGAGAATTTTGTCCTGGCGCCTAGGTTTTGTCAGTCTCTTACATCCAGAAAAAAATTGTGGATGTAAGAGGCTGAGTCACCACGCGGAGGCGCTGCTGTCTGCCTAGGAGTGTGGGGAGACAGCACAGCCAATCGGAGCCCGTCCCCAAGCCCACGGAGTGATCCTGTAGGCTGAAAACGCGGTTGCTGCAAAACCAGCAATTGTGGTTTCAGCTGCCACAGGCAGCTTCAGAAAAGGGGGTTGTGTGTTGATTGAGTCCCTACACTTGTGACACAACACCCCCCAGCTGCCTGATCGCTCCATGAGAGCGACAGTGCAGCGTTAACCCCTTCAATGCCGGCATTAAGGGGTTAATTCCCGTTTTGTACGGGTCTCTGCTGCTGGTGGTCTGGTCTATAGACCAGCAATTGAGTCCCAGCTGCCAGCTTCAGGGACAGGGGAGAGGGTTCTTTGGTCTCCCCATGAGTGTGGAGACCAGCCCCAACACCCCCTGCTGCCTGATCGCTCCATGAGAGCGACAGTGCAGCGTTAACCCCTTCAATGCCACAATTGTGTATGACACATCCGTGGCATTGCAGGGGTTAACATTTGTCCCCACAAGCTTGTGGGGAATAAATATCAGTCAATGCTGTGCTCCAATGGAACATCAGCATCGAAAGAGTAAAAAAAAAATTAATAAAAGTAAAACAGCACTGACCTGAAAGTCCAGGGTGCTTCCAGGTCAAACACTGTGAGTTTAGTAAGTGGGCTGATGATGATCAGATCACTCCTGACCAACTGTTAGTTTTTTACCTGGTGCCTAGAATCACAACAAATTTGTCAAGCCCTGCCTTATGGGAATCTTAAAAAGTTACTAATCCCCCCCCCCCGGGTTGGTGCGTATCAGCATCCTGATTAAGGTTATAAAGCGCGTGGTAATAAGCAGCAAATTCCTCTACTATGGCTTTTGAACTATAATTTATTCTTACTCGCCATCTGGAAGCCTCATTATTGCCTTGCATGTTGCACAGTGTTCAGTGTAATCATGTAAGTATTTATGACTCAAATAGTCAAATGTCCTTATTCAAGCCATATTTGGTAGCAAAAATATAAAAATGCTTTATTATTTGGGACAATATTCTGGCTTAGCTTTTCTAATGTCAGTTCAGACGAGAATTGACAGACTGAGACAAACCGAAACATTAGGTGGAGAGTGCCCTGCTCGCAAATGTACAATCTTGAGGCAATGGGGTGACAAACATAAGGCACAGAGAAAGGATGAGAGGTAGTGTGGTGGTTGTGACAAGGAAGTTCTAGCAGCTAAGATGGTATGCTTCTCTGAAGAAGTGAGTTTTGGGATGTTTCTTAAATGTTAGGAGGGTGGGTGAATGCTGAAGGTTCGGTGGAAGTAGATTCCAGAGATATGGGGCAGCACAAGTGGAATCTTGTAGATGGGAAAAGGAAGAGGTGATAAGTGAGGTGGAGAGCCTTGGCCCACGGGAAGAACGTAAGGATAGAGTACAGTGGCGACTCTAGAAACAATATATAGGGGGGGCACACACACAAGATACACATCAAACTCGGGGGGGGGGCATTCATAATTTCCAAAAGTAATGTGCTATGGAATTATACTTTTGTTATTGGGCTAAATAATACTTGATCATTCAACACGGGAAGCCTGAAGCCACAATTGAGTGCGACTAATCCTTGAAATAAATATTATAACACAATAAATAACTTTTCCACCAAATTATTTCAGGGCCTTGAACTTTTGTCCCTGAAGTCACTACAACTTCAGGAGGGCATTTTATCTCTGGATAAATATAAATTAAATAATTCCTACTGTAAGTTAAGTGCCAGGAACAGATGACCAAACACACATGGTCAAACACACACACCAACACAGGCTCTGTCACACCAACACCCAGACACACACATCAGGACAGGCTCTGCCACACCGACACCCA
>VKOC01034043.1:0-12453 GCA_009364415.1 Spea multiplicata | reverse complement strand
ACAGTCTGGCTGCAGCGTTTTTTCACTAAAAAAACGCCAGGTGGCGCTATTGGCGTTTTTATAGGCGTTTTTAGCAAAAAAAACCCAAGTGGAAACCTAGCCTTAGAGTTTCACAGGCTGCAGAAGACTTTATTTCACAATCAAACATCCTCAGGGTAAGCAAATAAATAAAAAGAGGTGGGAAGCTGACTCTCCATTTGCAGAAAAACTTAAACATATTCTAAGAAACACTTAACTGGCAATGGGAAGATTTATTTTAAAATCTTAAGCTCGGGGAAGGTATCTTCAATTACTTTCTGGTAAAGAGAAAAAAAAACATCCTGTACCTATTGTTTTCTAAAATCTCTGCTCACAGCAACCGAATGTCGTGTCAGTTCTCCTTCATCTCATCTGTTTCCATTAGGCCAAGCAGGACCGTCAAATGCAGGAGTTAATTGAATTTAAACGACTCTTAGAAAAACAGCAGGAAAGCTGGAGAGAATGGGAAGAGGAGCTTCAGAAACCAGCACAGGTAATATAGTTTGAGAACTGAGACAATTACAAGCAGAGCATTGTATTCTAACAGGGCGGTTTATCACTGACCAGTTACACCAAAATGTGTGAAAATACAGGTCAAAACATGTCAGAGCTCCAAGAAGACTTCCACAACCACTCATAAAGATTAGGGCAAATCAAGTGTTTTTACCACTATGGCATCTGATTGGTTGCCATATTAAACTGATGCACCTGGATCAGTTTTGGGACGTGTTGGTAGCAATGGTTTTTAAGATGATCTGCATTGGTTTGTTTACATTGGTGCAGCCCCAGACATTGTGCAGAATATATTTTCCCTATAAGTAGCATTTCCTGGAGTAGTTAAATAACCTTATCTGGATAATCAGATTCATTCAGCTCTATGCTATGAGATGAACTGTCATGTTCTTGGAAAGTATAAATACTTCATTGATTAATTCTGTTTATCCTTATGCATCACCCAAGTGTAATTAATGCCTATTAATTAGACAGCTTACTTTTTCTTGTTTTGGCTTCAGTTAGATTAATATAGCGTACCTTTTTTCAAATCTTGTATTAAAAAACCTTGGTAAAGACCGTTTTACTTTTTTTTTTAATTATGTTTACTGGATTTAAGTAGAGCCTGTCCGAGCAAATGTCTAAACGTGATATTGACAGCAAGTGTCCTTACCGTGTCTAATTCACACCATGACCGAGCACTAAATCCCCCTTTTTGTCTTACAGGAAATATCAACAGAGGTCACTCCTGTATCATGTGTTGAAAACCCCACCTTGTACCTGCACCCAGACGAGTTCCCCAGACATAACCTGCATCAAATATCCCAACAACAATCTGGACACAAATCACCTAAAAACATTAGACCATCAGAAAGACAACACCATCCAAAATGTAGGAGAAGGCTTGTCTTCTAAGTACAGTTTATAATGTCTATAGTTCTAGTTGAAACAGTTGGTTGTTTGTTTCAGCAGTTTTTTATTTATGTCATTAAATATAATTATTATCATTTTTTGGTGTAGCCAATTATTGGTCATTAACTCGGTTTAAAACTGTTTAAAAAAAAAACTGTTTTCCAACAAAAATATAGAATTTGTAGTGGAAAAAACACATGGGGAATAGGGCTGCAACAACTAATGGATAAAATCAATAAATTGAAAGATGGATTTGCTTGAATATAAGACAAGGTTCTTTCAGAGCATGTGCTTTGAAACATACCCCTCCTCTTATATCTTATAATCTCACCTTGAATAGAGGTCTGACTATAAGACTAAGATTCAGATCCCCCCAGAGCTGCAGGGGGACCTGGATCCTCCTCTGTTCCTTGATATGCCTTATTTCCGTGAAGACCAAAGATTGTGAAAAACCAGTACCAAAAAATGTGTTCAAGAAAAAATGTAGCAAATACTTCCCTTTCTCTTACTGAACCGGATACACAGCTGCAAACCCGTAATAACACTCTCCCAGTGTTAAAAAGATAATTTTGGTCCACTAGGGGGCGCTTGTGTGTTAGGTCGGTAATCCAATTTGAAATATAAAACACAGAGGTTTATGATAGTATAGTATGTCAAGTGAGTTTTAAGTATAAAAGTGGTGTATATGCACTCACACTTTTAACTGGAATATCAGGCCTTGTGTATAAACCCTCCACGGTCCACGTGTGGAGTATATATGGAAAAAGCAGAAATGAGAAACACAATGGTGTAGTATTTCAACAAGGTTCTGGCACGCCAGGGCAGAAGTACACTTACAGTTGGTAAACGATGTGTCTGGCGTATAGGGGTTTATTTTTTTCAATCCTTCCTGGTCCCGTGCTTATGTATGGAGGTTAGAACCGATCCACGAAGCATATATCAAAGAATAGGAATTTATTTTGGGCAAATGCCCAGTATAATATAGAACACTGTGTGTATAGGATATACCTATGCCACTTTAAAATCAAGTAAATAAACTAATTAAAAAGTAATTAGAAGATATAAAAGATTGTAAAAAAGTTCCAAATAAATAGTAAAGTCCAATAGATGTGGGGACGGGAGCTCAAACCGTCCTTCTGTCTCAACGCGTTTCGCCTGTATAGCGGCTTCCTCAGGAGTGTCCGATGGGCTGTATTGCCGGTCTTTTTATCCTCATGAGGGCGCCATCTTTGCTGTCAGACGTCCTTCCGTCTGACGTCAGTACGTCCCCTCCTCCCAGCATCTTCCGTAGATGATTAATTTGATTTTCTGAGTCTGTTGCTACCCTTTTCAACCGCCCCTCTCGTGTTCCGGCGATCTTCTCGGTAGGTATACGGTACGGGAAACGGGGGAAAAAAAGAGGTAATTGCTTATCCTGATAATCGGGTAACGTGAGATTTTCGTTTTTCTTTTTGTTATAGGTACGTCTCTCGTATAAATCGTGGGCATTATCTCGGGAGGCCATCATTATAGGGAACTCTAAATACGGGCATGTGTTCCCTGGACAAGAAGTTTCTACACCCCGGGTAAAAATAAAGGATGGTAAAATATATATGGACAATAAGAATAAATGTGGACAATACTAATGAAAATAAAAATGAAAATAAAAATGAACATTAAAAATGAAATTCCAATATAAGGGCCCTTAACAGATTCTCGCACCCGGGCCCTGAGGCTTCTAGTTACGCCCCTGGTCCTATGCTTCCAATTTGAGTACTAGGCAGGTCCTGTGGATGCAATCTGGGTGCCAGGGCTGATTTGATACTAAGGGGCTGGCTGTGTAGCATAAATACACAATGTGGGGCTGGCTGGGGCAATACGCAAGGGTGTGGGGACATTGATTTGCAAGGGAGTGCTGGCTGGGCCATCACATAAATTAATACTAAAGAAGGGCTGTCTGGTACAATAAATACACAATTGAAGCCGACCAATTCAATTTACTATGATCAAACCACATATTTTTGATAACAGGTTATTTCAAAAGCAGGTATTTTAACACTTTCTATGGTGGACTGTCCCTTTAATTCTCAGTTCTAGTGGAGGCACATTTACCAAGAGGAACTGATTATTTAAAAAAAAGGAAGCAAAGACACATATACATTTCTAGTAAAATACACTAAAACAAAGTTTGTAAAGTCCATTCAAGTAAAATTAAAATAGATATGTGTATTTTTTTAAATGTATCTAATTATCTTTGCTTAAATTACGCACCACTGGAAAAATGCCCACACTTAACACTCGATGCACCGTCTTCAATTACTAAACACAGCCAGGCCACCTCGCACATGTGCCATCTTCAAGTTCATTTGGAAAGAAGAGGCGTGTCTTCACGCTGACAATGCCGTGGGCGGGACCATCGCCACAGAACGGCGTTTTTTTTTTAATGTCGGTTCGTGGTGAGGCGTAGGTGGACCGCTGAAGCTATGTTTTTTTTCCACCAGCTTTTTCACCTTGTGCTCCAACTAACCACAGCGGAAATAGATCGCGGCATCGGCAGCACACCGCACACAGGTAAGTGCGGTTAGACTGCTGTGCGGGGGCGCAAACATGCATGTACGACACGTATGTGCGGATAACAGCTTCACTTTACCAAAGCGAGAACGCGTCCCATAAGTAGAAGTGGCATCTACGACCTTAAAGCTGCTGTCGCACTGTGACTCTCATTCCGGGGCTGTCGTTCTATAACAGGCCAGAGCCGCGTAAAGTAAACAACAGTAGGATGTGTGACTTTAATTGGAGTTACGCTGAACGTCCTTAAGGAAATACCTTTTTTTTTGTCATTTGTTGGATCGGAATTACGTTAATACCGTATGTTGGGCGGGGTACGTGTAAGTTGGTGTCCATGTTTTGGGCACGGGATGAACACGCAGTGTTTTTCACAGGGGGGTGGTGCTTTTCGGGCTTCCGAAAAATTCCCCGTTGTTGTTAATTATGAAGTCGCCTAAGGTTTCGTAAATGGCCAATCCGCAAATCAAATATACGAGGAAAAAAAAATCTCTTGACTGAGAAGTCTGAAAGTTACCACTTTTAGATAGTCTTAACATTTATTGTGAATAATATGTTAAAAAAAAAATATGAATGAAAAAAAATACAAATTTTTATGACTTTTCTAAGGTAATTATCAGTAGTTGACAATAACTGAATAACTTATAATTATATTGCTGTTGCGTTATTTTTAGTCAATATACCAGTTTGTAACAAAGGTCATGACCAAAAAAAATCATGAATAACCTACAAATCGTATGTTTATGAAAAGCTGACAGCTCAAGTTCAGTGTGATTACATAGGCATTTACCTATCATACATACTTTTCTGTTTATTTTTCCCCAAAAAACATTTTTACATTAGCATTTTTACACAATTAAAGTGGCCTAAATGTATTCAGGTGCATCGCCAGATTACAGAACTACCTCTTGTATAGATTATTGCAATATTTTTAGATAAAGTTTTTTAAATTTTTTTATTAAATCTATTTTTTGCCTAATGTTTTCAGACTGCTGCATATTGGCCATTAGTACGTGTTAAAGTTCTGTTAGCTTAGTCCAATCCATGATCACCTTTTAAGCGGAGAGCGCACACAAGCGCCACTTCAAGAGTTTAGCCTCTCTCAAAATGGCGGCATCTTTTAAAAAAATAAGTTTCCAAGAGGGTCTCTCCAGACCCTCCTGAGAACTCAGGGCTTCCCTTGCCGGTTAAATATTGTGAGCCCCTCCTTTAAAGATTTCAGCTTGTTTTGTAATTGAATTATAGGTCACATTAAAGGTGGAAAAAGTTCTGACATGATTTATCTTTGTGTCATTCTTTAACATCACAAGAACCTGGCACAGGGGTGTGTAGACTTTGTATCCACTGTATTTGTTAAGACATTTCATATATGAATAACTTTACGAAGGAAAAGTGTACTGTTTCTTGGTTATATAAATCATGTATTTGATACCAACATGTCTACCTTGGTGGTGATTTGATGCAGGAATACAGCCTTTTGTGGTAGAAACCACTACGGAAGTATATCGGTTGTGTTCTCAAGATTGCATTAAACTGCAAAGTCCTGAGGCTGGCACCTTAACCACATGACAATTTGTCTTCCTGTGTGAGTTTGCTTTTTCTTTAGCACATTAAGAAAACTTCCTATAAAGGATAGTTGGTCTTTTGTGTAAATCATTGAGGGGATGAATTATGTAATTGAGAGACCTAACCATGTGGAAAACTCATGATTTATTCATTACACTTTTACATTAATTATCACTATCCTATCTGTATAGAATGTGTGTTTTTTTGGTATTGTTTACATTCCTTCATTATAAAGAATTATGTCTACACCTTAACCCCTTCCGGACCGGGGTTGGAAAACTGGGTCTTCACTTGAAGACTGCAGTTTTTTTTTTTTTAAATATTTAAATTCCGTGCTTGTGATTCGCTGCAAAGCGATCACATGCACGGAATTGAGGGGGAGTGGCTGCTACGGATCGCTGGGGATCGCTGATGACGTACCTGGTCTGCCGGTGACCTTTGACCCGGAAGTACCATGTACGTCCCGGTCTGGAAGGGGTTAATATATAAATCATATTAATGCGTTGTTGAGCGCAAAGGTGACTATAATAAATAAGACAATTTAGAAAATTATTTCATAATTCTTTAGCATAGGATTATGTACATTTTAAGAGCTTTTAAATTCCATTACAGTGTTTGCCTCTGTTTTTTTAAAATTAAAATATTAATTTTATACTGACTGTTAGATGTGTTGCTGTCTGAGCAGTGTGGACGCTATAAGGAAAGGGGCGGCACCATTTGTCAGTGAGTCAGAAAGGGGGCGGGGCCAATCATCGTGACTGCAGGGAGGTAATGGAAAGTAGTGACTGCAATCTACAACCACTGTATAAAACGCACCCAGTTTTTAGACCCCAAATTTTTCGATAAAAGGTGCGTCTTATTCATGGGGAAATACAGCAATGCTCAGTCTATAGGCGTGCATGTAGCTGTACTCTGGAACACAGTAGAGAAAATAATCGTTGTCTTTGAAGGGATTTATCTGCTTTTCCCACCAATTAAGTAAGCAGCTACTTTTATTGAATGTTGCAAAATGTGTATTTATGAGGATTTTCCATTTATTTACTACCCTCTCAGTAAACCTTCCTTACGTTAGATCTAAATCTGACCTTTTAAGTTGTAGGTCACAACCTCTTGTTCTAACATTGCCCTCCTGTAGTTTGTTAAATTTGGCATCAGAACAAATAGACAAATGAACAGTTATTTATACAAAGCAATCAGAAGAGGTGGTTTTGAAAAAGAGCAACCAATGAGAGAGCCTAGCTAACTGGTTAACAGGCCCAGGTGACTGAGCCCAAGAGCCCAAGTAGAGATTAGTAACGGCTTAATAATGCCAGGTACAGGAGAGAGGGACAGGTGTAGGACTCTGGTTAGGGACGGTGGACCAGAATAAACACGCTTAGCTGCAGAGGCACTCTCTAAGGACAACTGAGCAGTTAGGAGTGGCAGACACTTAAATAGTGTCCCAGGGTACTAGGGGTCATCCCACGTGTCAGAGACTCACCTTTTGGTAGGTGTCAATGCTGCAAGGCCTTTAAAGAAGAGCAGAGACCCAACTGGTTTCTCTGGACGATCTAGCCACAACCCATCCTCCTGCTGAATGATTGGATACATTGTGACAAGCAGGGGAGATCAGATGGAGAAAGTTTCACCCTCTTTCAAGAAATGAAAAAGCTGAATACGATATAATATGTATCCCCAAACTGATCACTAATGTACTGACAATGGTGCAAAAATTAGAAAAAAAAAACTCTTTAGCGATTGATTACGTGCTTTGAAAGTGATCCAAAGTTGCTTTCTTCGCTTAACCATTGCTATAATGCCACCAAAATGTGCTCCAGGAACCCTGTGTGATCTCTCCACTGGGGCATCGTAGTTTGCCATATACAATATGGTGACGGACACCTTATTTAAAAGATCTTAGGAAGCAATCAACGGTCAACTCCTAAGCTTAAACTGTGTTGCTGAAATGCCTCTTAAGCAAGACATTCAGCGACACAGGAAACCCAGCCCAGAATGCATTGTTACTGCTCTGGAGAGAGGTCCTAAGCATCATTGCAAGAGATTTTGCCTCTCACAAGATGGCTGCATCCATTAAAAAAAGTAATGGGGTAATGTAAAAATACTTATCCAGTTATTATCACCATCAGAAAAACCATCCAGTTAGAACAAAATTAAAATTTGTGTGAGCAAATGCTGAAATTAGCACTGTATCTTCTCACAAATCCTGGCATGGAAAGAGTTAAAATAATAGCATTTGAAATACCCATGGGATGTCTAGGTTAAAAAAAGGTATGATTTGATGGCATAAATTGAATTGGCCATGTTCAAACATGTCCCAAATAGTGTGAACACACAATGACCAGATGTGAAAATCAAAAGAAAAAAGCTGCACACCTCCCAAATGTGGCCTTGTAGCCCCCAAACAACCTGATAAACATGAACGGGTGGTATCACTGTACCGGGGAGATGTTGCTGAACACTTATTGGGCTGGTGCTTGTCAGTGACACAAGAGTTGTAAATGAAGTGCAATGTGGGGGGTGGGAAACAAACACAAATTACTACCACAAACTTTGACAAAGGTGTCACGGCGAACTTTCACAAAAAGGCAGAGCCTCTGGGCACACCCTTTCCCCAGATTGGCGGAACTGGGTAGAGTCTGCTCCAGTGGCTCCACTCTTTTGCAAATGTGTCCTGGGAGGCCAGAATAATGAAGACAGAGGTTTTTCTGCACCTCTTTTCTCTTTCTCTGTGAATCTGAGACCGGGACAAGTAAGTGGTCAGCAGAGACGGTAAGGAGACGTTCGGAGAGAGTGTGAATTAGGGTGATAACTAATTTGTTTACGGATGTTAATACCCCTACAGATTTTATTTAAACCAAAAGTGCCGGAAACTAAATTTGTTGTCCGAAAATAAATGGAACAAAAACTAAACAAAAAATTGAGCCAAATCGTTAGGTCCATTTGCACAAGTCCTATAAAGCACTACCTCCCAATTTACCACATTAACCTGTCCGACACTGAGACAAAACTGAGAACATTTGAAATACGGAAACTAGCGGTGTGTGTGCTTTTTTTTTTCTTTTAAACAAATATTACTTGTACTTTCCTTTACAGTTCCTGCACCATTTAACCTGACTCTGAAATCCTATAACTTCAATACTACCTTATGCTGGGCCTATAGCTTTTCTGATTTGATGCCTTACTTTCAAGTGGAAATCATGAATTACAAGTAAGCAACAATTGGCCTTTTTAATGTTTTGTGAATGCAAGACTTGCTTAAGAACTTGTTAGGGGAATCAGGACAGATTTACAGTTAAAATGATTTCAACAGTATATGCCAGTGCCACAATGATGCACATATCAGAACAAGTTAATTGCAGAGTTAACTGAGTGCTTATTGTATAGGATCAACTAGTTTGATGTCTTACTAACATTTGGGTTTGCATTTGGTTTAGCTTTTCTTGTTCTATGTTATAAGCCATATGATGGGGTTTTCGACAATTTTTGGAAACAATTCTTGAATGTCATTTCAACATGTCACATCTTTGGATCTTTACCAAATACCCTTTGGTTTGGTTTTGAAGATAATATGGCTGGTGTCCCTTTCCTCAAGGTTTAATCACAAAAAAATATAAATTATTAAAGAGGCACTTCAGCCATATGCACTTCCATGTGGTCTGTTTTTCAAATTCATAGAGAGATCCCCCCTAGTGCATATTCAGTGCCCTCCATTAATATTGGCAAATAATGCAGTAAAAAAAAAACACCTTGATCTCTTCTTCAAAAAGTACACAATACTCAACACTGATAGATATCAAACAATTGCAAACACAACACATGTTTATCCCCCCCCCAAAAAAAGGGAAATGTGTGGCACGATTATTGGCACCCTTTTAGTTAATACTTTGTGTTACCTCCCTTTACCAAGATAACGGCTATGTGTCGCCTTCTATAATGTCTGATCAGCTTGCAGAATACATGGCAAGTGATCGGAGACCATTCCTCCATACCAAATCTCTCCAAGTCCTTCAAATGTTGAGGTCAATGCTGGTGCATGCTCCCCTTCAGTTCACCCCACAGGTTTTCTTTGGAATTCAAGTCAGGGGACTGGGATGGCTATAGTAGGACCTTGGTTTTTGGGGTCAGTAAACCATTTTCGTGTTGACTCTATGTATGTTTTGAATCATTGTCCCACGGCCTATTTTAAACTTTCTGGCAGAGGCAGTCAGGTGCTCATTTAATCCCTTCGTGACAATGCCCGTACATGTGCTTTGCCGCTGATCTTCATTGAGGCAAGCCTGAGATGTCCTAATCAAAGTGACTCAGTTGCAGCCCTAGTTTTAGCAGCTGCTTGCTCAAACGATTATTTTCATAGTCGATTAGTTGGCCGATTATTTTAATAATTTAATTATTTTAATCACACTCCTATCATGCTAAGTCAGCCAGTACATGCTGGTACAGGGTGGCTATAAGTGACGTGCAGACCCCATACCGCTGGCAGCATCAATACACAAGGGGGCCAGCCAGCTAGGTTTCAGCATGTACTTGCTGACTTGGCATGATAGGAGTGTGATTGCTAACAGCCTATCATGCCAAGTCAGCCAGTACATGCTGAAACCTAGCTAGCTGCCCCCCACCTCGATGCAGACCCCCACCAGCTGACAGAGAGGATGATCCTCTGCAGGTGACCTTGATCCGTTACTGCCCTTCACTTACACTGAGTCTTCTATGAAGCTGCAGTGAAAGTGCCTGTCAGCAACAGAGGTTCACAAAGCACCAGGGAGGCGGGAGAGAAGCAGAATGTATGGAAGGGGGGAGGAGTCAGAGGGGTGTATGGGAGCCACCATTCCATACACCACTCTGGCTCCTCCCCCTCCCATACGCCACTCTGCCTCTCTACCCAGCTCCCTGGTGTCTTGTGAACCTCCGTTGCTGACAGGAGGGAGGAGGCAGAGTGGAGTATGGGAGGGGGGAGGAGGCAGAGTGGTGTATGTAAAAATAAGAAGGTGAATAGAGAGAGGCCATTCAAATAAAGAGATGAAAGTGTAAATTGTATGTTTTTTATTACATTTTAAATTTTAAAAAATTGCATTTTTTTAATCCGATAATCGATTTATCGAAACAATGGGGCCTATGAGATACACCCCAAGTTATTAAAAGAGCTTGGTGGTGTGTACTAGCAAAACCATTAACTGATTTATTTAACAAATCATTGGTAACGGGAGTTGTCCCAGTTGGAAATTAGCGAATGTTGTGCCCATTCACAAAAAAGGCAGTAGGGAGGACTTATAAATAAAGTGCAATCTCTGAGTTTAGATCCCAATGTTGTTGAATGGATTAAGGAGTGGCTGATTGACAGACAACAGAGGGTTGTAGTCAATGGCGTATATTCAGAGCAAGGTCTTGTTACCAGTGGGGTACCTCAGGGATCTGTACACATTCTCTTTAATATTTTTATTAGTGATGTTCCAGAAGGTCTTGATGGAAAGGTATGTCTTTATGCTGACGACACAAAGATTTCAAACCGGGTTCATGTTCCTGGAGGGAGAAGCCAAATGGCAAATGATTTAGGTAAACCGGAAAAATGGTCAGAGCTGTGGCAATTGGCATTTAATGTGGATAAATGCAAAGTAATGTATCTAGCACAGGGACGTCAAAATTTTTTCTGCAGTGGGCCACTTCATCAGAAATCTGTGTGTGTGGGCCTTTTAGCGTTATAATGCATATAAATACAGGGTTAATTTGGCGATAATGAAAAAAGCAGTGGACAAAGTTTTTTGAGCAACCTGTATGTCATTCTATCAATACTAAATTACTTAACCCCTTAATGACAAGACTGTGTCTTACTCTTAGTACGTTTTGGGACAATGGCTCTTCATTTTTCAGTGTTGCTGTTTAGCTGTAATTTTCTCATTTTGTGCACCCACACATATTATACATTGTTTTTTTCAGGACAAAATAGATACCATTTATCATATCATCTAATTTATTATTTAAAAAAATGATAAAATATGGTGATTTTTTTTGTTAATAAAATGACTCGCTTTAAAAAAAATAAAAATAAAATAAAAAATCATCTGCAAAAACGAATGAAAAACCTGCTACATAGATTCTACTGTAATTGTCCTGAGTTTTAGAAAATACCCAATGTTTTTATGTATTTTTTTTTTGGTTTTTTTTTTTTTTCTGCACGTCATGGGGCAAGAAGTACCAGTAGCTTTTGCTATTTCAAAACCATTGTCACGGAGCTGGCTAGTCCGACCGACTACCTCCGCTGTCTTGTGCTCCCTTTGCCTGGGACAACACTCTTTTTTCCCCGGTTCCCCAGTCACTAGCCGAGACTCAGTGTAGGGTAAAAATAAACGAAGACTGATTTATTTTGGACACACAGGGCTGGATATATCCAGCAAAACACATATTTACATAAAACAAGATATTGGGACACAAACCGCCCCCTAAATATGCCTCCCAGAGACAAAAGGGGCAGTAACGGGATTAACAATACAATAGGGGGGAGACTGATTTATACCATTACTAAAAGAATGGTGGTACTCCCTGGTGGCAGATCCTTGGCTGTCTGCTGGAGATAATCCCCTCAGCAGTTAATGAGATGATTACTGCTGGGGGTAGCCACAGAAGTCTTTACAAACCCAGGGCCCATAGTCAATAGCGAGTCAGGCTTCTTCAGTGGCCCCAGTAATGGAGGCTTCCGTCACAACCATTTTTTCCCCAAAGCTGGTCATTCTACCCCATGTGCTATTTCGTGTATCTTTGAAGCCGGCTTACCGGCAACTTACCCCATCAAACCATATATTTTTACAGACTAGACAACCCAAGGTTTCAAATGCTGGCATTTTAACCCTTTTACCACCAGTCTTTGTCACACTTTATGGTACTACTTTGGGGGGGGGGGGGGGGGGGGGGGGGGGGGGGGGGGGGGGG
>VKOC01034040.1:0-14266 GCA_009364415.1 Spea multiplicata | reverse complement strand
ACCTTTCAGCCCAGGCTTGCCACACTGCCTTCCAGATATGCCTTATATACCCTATATGCCACATACCCCCAGACATGCCACTCCACCCTCCCCAGGTATGCCGTATACCCCCCTGATATGCCATAGTGCACTCATAGATTTGCAGACAATACTTTTATAAATAAATACAGGGTTAATCTTCACTGCCCCCAGGATTTAGATTGCCCTCAGTTTGTCCCCCTTTACCTCTAACTGCACCTTAAGTTAACTTTAATTAAATTAACCCTCAGTCTTCAGTATTAAATTAACCCTAAAGACCCCATTAATCATAACCACCCCTAAATTAACCCTAAAGACCCCATCAACCACAACTGCCCCTAATTAACCCTAAACACCCCACTAACCACAACTGCCCCTAAATT
The DNA here is from genome assembly GCA_009364415.1 of Spea multiplicata. Lineage (NCBI taxonomy): Eukaryota > Metazoa > Chordata > Amphibia > Anura > Pelobatidae > Spea > Spea multiplicata. The sequence continues at coordinate 13,865 of VKOC01034040.1, read as the reverse complement.
AACCCTAAACACCCCACTAACTATAACTGCCCCTAACTTTCAACAGCCCAAATACTAATTTTATACTCACCAGTTAGATGAGTTCTTGAGCCATGTTGACGGTATAGGAAATGGGTGGGGCCAGTCGGCACTTTGGCCCGCCCCTGTCCCTCCCTGCAGTCACTGCCAATTGGCCCCAGCCCCTTTCTCCCTGTCCCTCCTTGCAGCCAATCGGCAGTGACTGCAGGGAGGGACTGTAAGTAGGAGCTGCTGCGAGTCACTTAAACGGATTATAAAACGAGGGGTATTTTTCAGAGCGTATTTTATAATCGATAAAAATCGATTCAACTAATCGATAATGAAATTCATTGGCAACGATTTTCATTATCGATTTTATTGATTAGTTGTTGCAGCCCTATCTCAGCATAACAGTTCTTTAAACGCCTTTTTTGTTTAATCTTTTTATTTTTTTTACAGCAATAAATGCATGACATACAACAGCATGAGGGTCAGAAATAACAGAATCAAAACTATAAATCCAATATGAAATTCCTATTATCTTCCCCTGACTCCACCAGGGGCAAATAGGATCATTGGAGAACCACATCTCTGCTGTGTTCCCATTCGTAGATTACAGACCTCCTGCTGTACTTCATTGTGTGAATGACTATTCATCCCATACAAACACAATTAAGCAACAAAGAAAGCAAACAATAATACAAAATGACGACTCCTAAACTTCCAAAGGATACTGGCGGCTCTGAACCAACGTACACAAATATTGAGCAATTTTGAAGAATAAACGCTATGGTTGTAATGTTCAAAAGTATTTACAACGGAAACAATTCACTTAGAAACATATATAGATCATATAAATAACTGATTGTTATATGTATGTTAACTAGTTTTTATAATTATATGGATACCCAGAAGACAAGCAAGGGTGTCAAGAAAATATATATTATATATATTTATGAGTTTCTGTTATAAATTACTGTGGAACTATATATTTTATAATGTGTAGTTTTGCTTGTGTTCTGGTAAACGATAACCTATTGTTGACAACGATTTTCATTATCGATTATTAACAATTTTATCGATTAGTGGTTTCAGCCCTACTGAGATCACCGATATGCACTCTTGTCTCAACATACATTGAGCCAGCACTACACGTGATGAGGCATGTATATCACGTGCATTGAAATGCGTTCAACCAAACATCTCCTGTACCGCAAATAGCTAGGGGAAGGGGAGAGGCAGATTTGTATGAGGGGGGGGGAATTCTGCAGAAATCGGTCAGCATAGGTAAACTGACCATATTAAAACAAACGGAATTACAATGTAAATAGTGACCAAGAAAATATTACAGGAGAGCAGTTTCCAAGCAAAATGAATGTGGTGGTTACAGCATGTGATATGAAGGTCATTCTTTCTGTAATGAAGCATATGAATGTGCACACAAAGTTCGATGCAGTTAAACTTTATAGCAAAAACGTTAACATATGAAATTCCATCTGCTTCCCTATCCTGAACAATGTGACAAAAATCCTATTTAAGTTCTTTTTGTTGAGAAGAAAAAGGGAAATCACTATCATGTACCATTCCCTTGGGTCCGTGAGAACATAAAATATCGACAGCTCTTAGAGTGTAAAGTCAACTTCACAGGCATTGACTAAGACAAGAATCGCACAGAAAATGGGAAAGAAATGAAGCAACGTATATGAATACTCCGCAGGGAAGGTCCATTAAATATTAGAAGTACATTAAGAGTAAAGCAGAATAAAGTTCCATAAAACGTAAAGGAATATACAAAGGTATAATAAATACGAAGCAAGCCATGAGATTCATCAGTGTCATGTTTTCTACATTTTTCCAATTTTTGCTCTTTGTATACCAAGGAAGAATTGATCACTGCAGGTTTTTAATTAATGCTACAAAAGAAGAAGAAAAAAATAGTAAGAGTGACTGGCTTACACGGGAAAACATTTAAACGGACAAAGCCCCAAGGCCATTTGATAGAGCTTCACATAAAAGGTTACTATACAAATTGAAATTGATACACTTAGAGTCCAGAAAAAAATTGTTATCTTAGAGAGGATATGATAACACTGTATAAATACATAGAGGGACAATACTAGCTGCTCTCTGATGACCTGTTCATTGACAAGACTGTACAAAAAAGAAGCCGTTTACTATTCAGAAGAGGGATGCAGGGAAAGGTAATTACAATGATTTCTGCTATCAAACTCAATTGATGACTTTAAATATAGGTTGCATGAGTTTTTAGCAGAGAGATATAAATGGTAAGACTTTTTGGAGTCATATTATTGCAATTATTTTAGGTAATGCTTTTGGTTTTTTTTTTTTACTTTTTATAGATCAACCTAAATTAGTGGGTTAACACAGGCAGTACGATAATTCACCTAATACTCGTACAAATAACGATATGCAGCTACATGAAAACATTGCGAGCCAAAACTAAAACATAAATCTTAATATTTTAGAAAACTTAGTTTTAATTGGATGCTGGTAATAATCAAACATCGCATGCAAAAATATGTACACTGCTGTTATCCATAATTTCCCTTTAGTGTAGAGTGTACCCCAATACACTAACGTTGTATGTTAATTGTTTAACAACCTGTTTATCACAATTTATAGGCTTGAGTTGAGTGGCAGCAAAAGATTTCATCCTCCATTTTTGTAACAAATCTTTTTAAGTTTATATTATACCTTTTTATTCTGGCTGGGGACAGTTCAGTAGGTCATTTTATCTGCATGCTCTCCAGTGTATTTCCAGGGAGATCTCCTCACCAATGCAAAGTCCTAAGCATCTATTTAATATACTAGTGGCCATCAGGGACATGTTTTATAAAACGTGATCCTGCATTGCAAGGTTATAAAGTGACCATAAATGATCTCAACCCAAAGAAAAATAAGGTTGAGCTTGAGTTTGGCAGTTGCCATTTTTTTTTTTTTTTTTTTTTTTTAAACTATGACTAAAGTTCACATTATTGATGCGCCCCTACACATTGCTGTGTCCATATTCTTAAAAAAAACGTGGTGGAGAGCAAAATTGACAATCACTATACACCTGAAGGAAAACAAAAGGGTTGTATGGTTCACCCATGTCCTACTGACAGGCTTAAAGTGCACCTCACTGAAAAACGTTCAATATAAAAATATTGAACCCCCCACACACACACACTGTGTGGTCATATAATATGGCCGTTATTGCACATAAATCTCTAATTAAACAGAAGTCTAGTGGTGAATGCACTGCATCTGGGCAAACTTGTTGGAATTGTGCATTAACAGCACCATCCAGTATCACTAGAGCGCTTTAACATAAACTCCCAATGATTTCTGTTACAGAGAAAGTCTCGTGGGCAGTCCTGTAACTGTTGGAGGGGAAGTGGGCGTGGAGTGGGGCGTGCCACTAAGCCCCTCCCACAACTCGGAGGGTTCCCAGGTATGTGGATAAAAGGGAAATGTACGTCTAAGAAGATATTCCATTAAGAAACAGACGTTTACAGCAACAATAGTAACACCATTAACGACGTCTACACTGTATCTTTGATCACTTGATGTTATTTCAATGGATGACAAAATTGGCTGTTCGTTCAAAAATAAGTACATTCCTAAGTGACCCCAAACTTCTGAATGGTAGTGTACAATATACATTTTACTGATGTTCTGTGCAAAGGATTCAGGATAACTCATGGCTTTTCCTATTGCTTGAACAGCTCATTTCAGACCACACTCCCCCACCAACCAAAATCACTAACACGAGAGCTATTGAAAAGAAAAAAAATAATAATAATAAAGGTCTAGGGTACACGCTATGAAGATGTTTGCGAGCATAGAAACAAAAAAATATCTTTACTAGAGCAAAGACGCCTACAGAAAATATACCGTGCCAGAGAAAAGTTACTTCAATGCAGAACACATTTCCATAAGAACTACAAGTAAACAGCGAGATAAGGGCAACCTGACAGCAGCGGTTTTATTTTCTACCTTATACACAGGTGATTAAATCAGCCTTTTTTTTTACGGTTCGACTCATCTGTCCTCAGGTAAGTAAATCCTTTTAATCTGCTACTTTTATTAGCAACCCTCTAGTGGAAAGAAAGAAGAAAAAATAAAAATAAACCTTGCGCTGACTGCTGAATAGTGAATGAGAGATTAACACGCGCATATATACATACATACACATACATACATATATATATACATACATACACACACATACATATATATATACATACATACACACACATACATATATATACATAAAATTTATTTCTTTTTTATTTGATATAATGTGTTGCGAAACTACTCATTATACACATCTAAAACTACTCTAAGACATCAACTCCTAAACGCCTGAAACAGAGTTCGGCCACAGACAAGAAACATTCTGTTCAGCACATTGCTCCTGATGTAAAGACCCTGGTCTGGTTTTAGACTCAGGGAATCTTTATGCCCACCCAATGCATGTTTAAATACCCTTTCTATTGGGAAGCGGTTCCACTTATTTACCACGCTCTCAATAAAAGTAAAACTTCTAGTTCCACTGATCACATAAAATACATCAGACAGATGCATTAGCATCTCGTCTAAACCAAGGGGTTAATTGCATTGCCCCCCCTGCTCTGTCTTTCAGTCCCTGCATGCGACAAGCTAATCCTTCGTATCTCCATCTGATTAAACTGCCGGACCGCTGCCATCCGGGGAGGAGACGGGTGACAAGCACAGGGCAGACGGGGCGGCTGCTTACCTGTCCTCGCAGTCTCTGCACTTGATAACAACAGACAGCACTTTACAGAAGAGCTCCTCTGCCATACTGCAGCTCACGGCGCGACTCCTCGCCTTCCTCGGCACACTTACTATTACATGTCCCGTTTGAAAAGGAGCAGCACCGGGAGATGTATCGCGTCTCGGGCGAACGATCCCCAGCTGGGATAGGGAGGAGCTGGGAGTCGACCGGGCACCTGTTAATAAAAGTTAAAGGCAGGCCGCTGTAAGACGCTAATTGCACGGCACCGTGCTCTCTGTCTCCCTGGGAATAGGGCGGGCCGCAACCCCGCACTCCCTGACCCTCCCCGCCACGGCCGCGGCTCCCGTGGGGATTCCCGCCATCTTCCCGCCGCCCTGTTACCTGCCCCTAGCGTTGACTGTTGTCCCTGCCCCACCTTCCTTTCCAGTTACGACTGGGATATGGCTAACCGAAGGGAGGCGAGGATAAATGCAAGGGCCCCTCAGGGCAGGTGTACGGATTAGGTGACTCGTTATTGCCCCGTGTAGTGATTACTTTTCAGCAGTGCCAATTACTTTCAAATTAAGAACGTTTCCTTCTTTTTTTTTCATTGACGCGACAGATTTTTTTTGGGTTAATTGTTGAATGGGGACAATTACATGTAAAAAGGCTGTTAGCTAAAGCAAGTGTAGCCATTCCTCTAGCATTACATAGGGGTAGGATACAAGTACCACAGACAAAGGAAAAATACCTCAAATTCAAATGGGAAAAGTGCATTACTGTATATATGTATAGCACGATTCCACTAACTAAAGTATACGTCACTTTTTAAAGTACATGGAGTGCCAGCTGTCCAGGTTAAATCAGTAGGCTGGTTAGCATGCTTCCTTCTGTATGAATTGCCCTCATAATCGCATTATGATTACGTCGATTATAAGACGACCCCCCAAAATCTGAATATTAATTTAGGAAAAAAGGAAAAGCCTGAATATAACGACCTATAAGAAAAAGTTTTACCAGTACATTTTTTTTTAATAAAGCTATGATGGAGAAAATATTTTGTTTTTATTTCTTTATTTTCCAACTCCCCCAGTTATGCACATCTCCCCCCAGGCTTGCCACTCTGCCCCAGAAATGCCGTATACCCCTATATGCCACTGTGCCCCATGATATGCCTTTTAACCCTCTAAATGCCACTGTGCCCCATGGTATATTATGGGGCAGAGCAGGGCCGGCCCTATTTCAGGCGGCACTTTGCTGCCCCAAGTGCCTTTTTTTTTAAAGCGGAGGATAGAGAAGGGCACCGAGTGGTTTTCCGATGCAAAAGAGTCTTAGTAGGTAAATGCGGGGTTAATGAGGAGGAGTCCGGAATGCAGGAAACCACTAATCCAGGGAGCACAATACAGCAAGGTCAAATAAGAATAGCCAGGATCAAGTTCATGGAGATCAGCAAAGTCCAGTAAGAATAGCCAGGATCAGGTTCACGGAGATCAGCAAAGTCCAGTAAGAATAGCCAGGGATTGAAGGTTTTTCCAATGGAGATCAGGCAAAGTCGGGCGAGTAAGAAATAGCCAGGGGTAAGGTCAGCGGGAGATCAGCGCAAAGTCCAGTAAGAATAGCCAAGGTCAGGTTCACGGAGATCAGCAAAGTCCAGTAAGAATAGCCAGGATCAGGTTCACGGAGATCAGCAAAGTACAGTACGAATAGCCAGGGTTAGGTTCATGGAGATCAGCAAAGTCCAGTAAGAATAGCCAGGGTAAGGTTCACGGAGATCAGCAAAGTCCAGTAAGAATAGCCAGGATCAGGTTCACGGAGATCAGCAAAGTACAGTACGAATAGCCAGGGTTAGGTTCATGGAGATCAGCAAAGTCCAGTAAGAATAACCAGGATCAGGTTCATGGAGATCTGCAAAGTCCAGTAAGAATAGCTGGGATCAGGTTCATGGAGATCAATAGGAAACACAACTGCAAGCAGTGAGGAGCGCAATACGGCACAATAACTGAGCACTGACGTCATCCAAGCGCATTTCCCGTCATCTCTACCAGGGGATGAATAAAGCTGAGTGAGGGCGAGCGCACACGCACAGGAGCAGCCGTGCCGGAAGCAGCAGAGGAGGGAGCAGAAGGATCGACACTGGACCCGGCACCAGTGGTTAGCAGGTGAGTGGCTCCATTGGGGTCTTGGGCAGGGATCCTGACACTGTGTTACAGTTGCACAGATTCAGCCTAATGGTAACTGATATAGGATTAGAAAGGACTCACCAAGATTCAGGTACTTTGATGCAGTGGTGGTCTAAGTGACCTATACCCATAAAGTGCGACAGAATCCCCAATATTTTCTTTTGCTTCAATTAGGTGTTTTAAGAAGCATTTGTTGAGTGTGCACTGATTCCCTTTTGGAAGTGGCTTCTTAATAAAAGCAATATAGAGGTTGTGCTATCAAACTGATACAGTACAGAGCTGTATCAAGGGTGTAGGGGTGTCCGCTGCCCAACGAGCAACTGCCTCTCTGTACTGTATCAATTTGATAGCACAACCTCTATATTGCTTTTATTAAGAAGCCACTTCCAAAAGGGAATTGAGAGGCAGTGGACACCCCTACACCCTTGATACACCCGTGAGAACCGGTGCCTCAATTCCCGGGGTGGGGGGAGCTTACTGTGCATGCTATCAGAGCTGCGGTCTTGATTCCCGTTGTTCTGCCGAGCTCTACTTCTGTCCCAAAAGGCAGGACAGAGGTAGAGCTTGGCAGGATAGAGCGGAAAAATCTGGACTGTCCCGCACAAAACTGAATCTCCCTCTAATTGGCCCAACATTAGGGAAGCGCAAGGTCCGTCACGTCAGAACTCAGCTTCTGTGCTTTCTATCGCTGTGTGCCAGCAAATGATACCAAGCGTCGGGACATGATGTCTGGTACCGGGTGGCTGTATGGGGATGTGCAGACCCCATACTGCTGGAAGCATCAATACACAAGGGGGCAGCTAGCTAGGTTTCAGCATGTACTGGCTGACTTGGCATGATAGGAGTGTGATTGCTAACAGCAATCACAGTCCATCATGCCTAAGGTTCCAGCACTTTACATATCCAACCAGTAAATGCTAGAACCTAGGCACGATGGGACTGTGATTGCTGTTAGCAAACACACTCCTATCATGCCAAGTCAGCCAGTACATACTGGTACAGGGTGGCTGTAAGTGATGTGCATACCCCATATTGCTGGCAGCATCAATACACAAGGGGGGCAGCTAGCTAGGTTTCAGCATGTACTGGCTGACTTGGCATTATAGGAGTGTGATTGCTAACAGCAATCACAGTCCCATCATGCCTAGGTTCCAGCACTTACACATCTATGCTATCACACACACACTCATTCATTCATATACTCATTCATTCTGCTGGGAACTCTGCTAGGTTCCGCTTCCTCTTTGCAGTACAAAAGACCCTCCCACAGGTAAGTAGCAGGGCTCTTGTTGTAGCAGGGCTCGAGGTACGGCCCGCGTAAGATTGGTTGTCCTGGCTGCCGATCTTACGCGGGCCGCACCTCGAGGTCTCGCGGGACGCATTTTGCTCGCTGGCCGCATGTTGGACGCCCCTGACCTAGAGGATTCAAGTCTTGATAAGGAGAACCGGTGCTTCTCTGGGCCCAATCCAGAGAGTTCCCAGATATGCTTGTAGATGTGTTTGGGCGATATGAAAGAAGCAGACATTTATAATTCATATTATTTGTTTTTTTTGGCCGAAGATCAGTAGACATTGAATTCCTGGAAACATTACTTTAGCTTTCCTAATTTCAGATCTGAATACAGTAGTTAGAGTCCATGTATCTTTATTCGAAAAAACACTTTCATGACATGTTGAGCCTCAGGGCTGATTCTTGTTTCTTAACAGGACAACCAGCACATAAAACATTTGGTGTGATTTTAATGTTAGGATTAATATTTTAATCCTAGAAGTGTTCTGTTGCATGTTATCTTACAGTTTTGTCAACCTGGAAGTATGAGCGATCACATTCTTGCAGTGCTCTAGGTAAATACCAATAATCTGAGGGCTGCTTAAATAGCTCACTTTAGGTAAGGTCAAAATTAACATATTTCTAACCTAAAATGAAGGCTTAAATTCTTGTCATTAAGAAGGACAAAACAGAATATTTCATAGACACATGATTGTATGTAAGGATCAGAATTATGCCCCCCCCCATAAATAATGATATTGATTATATTACATGCAGAAATACTCCCATTTCATTTTTATTCTTTTTTTTTTTAAATAAATATATTGCTCATTACATAGGGTTTGGGCACTACTTTGAGCTGGATCTCATAACTGAATACTGAGCTTTGGAATAATTGTCTTTCTGTTTTAAGATATTTCAGTGAACAGGTTTTCCATATACACTCCCTGTTTGCTTTAGCAAAGGAATGAAGTCGTTGACTTTATGATTCTAGGAGGATTGAAAGGTCTAAATAAAGGTGGGGAAAGCAAACATTGCTTCACAAATCCGAGAATGGATATCAGTAGCTTTTAAGTGATGGTATTTGCTTTGGAAACATTAATAAAACTCTTGTGGACGTAAGTGAATTATGTCCGGATCAATCCATTGCCAAAATATTTGCGTTATATATTTTTACAGTAAAGTACTTTATAATGTGATTGTGTTAAAAGAAAGGAAACAAGACACAAAGTAATTTGACTATGTACATGCTATAATACGATTAGTAAAGTATAGAAAAGCTCATGAGAAGTCAGACAAAGCAATGGAGTGCAAGAAACAAATAGCATCAACTTGATGTTAAATATTTCAAGGGGCTCTAGCGATGAGGGAGATAAGCAGTACTGCAGATCGATGTTGTCATTTGCAAATAAAAATAGGCATTATCCACCAAATGGTGTGGAGGATGTTGCAGTTCTGACTGGCGTTCATATTACAAGTGGCTTTGGAAGCCAAGGCATAGGCAATGGAAGAGGATGGGACTGTAAATAATTGCTCTCTGGTATTACTTGGTAAATGTGTGTAAGCACATTGTTAACCCACTTCTCTTTGTCTTCAACTCCCTTAAAATATATTTGAAGTCATTTCAGACTTCTTGAAATTGAAGGGGACTCTTATTAACATCATGAGGGACATCACTTTGGTCATTCATATATATATATATATATATATATATATATATAATTTTGAATTAGGGAAAAATGTTACCCCACTTTTTACGCTGATCTGTCTCCATTAGAGCATTACTAAATGTACATGAGCATATGTGAACACTGTCAGCACTTGTACTGTCAATGAGAGAAAGGGAGACAGGAATTGACCCTTTTTTTACTCAAACACTGTGCAAAAATAAGCGGCATTTGTTTAATAATTTTATTCAGTGTAAGAAGTAAAGTTTACTGACACTTTTAAATATCTCTGCTCTAATTATTTAGTGAGTCAGGGAGATTTTACTGCCAATGTGAAATAGGGGAGAATGTACTTTTCTCAGGACATAATAGCATAACTTAAGTGAAGAGATCAATGTCCTGTGCTTGGTGTGTGTTAATTTAACATTTATGACTAAATGAGCTGCTGATGTGTATGTCACCAGGTTCCTATTTAAGCAAAGTGGAACTGGTAGGATAGCAGCTGTTCAAAGTTCCCAATCCAAGGATACTGAGCTTTCACCAAATGAGGCATTTGCTTTAGGCTTTTGTGAGTTTGCCTATAGTTAATGTATACATTTAACCTTCTCCCGGTGGTCATAGCAGGTGAAATTTGCAACAATATCAGTGGACCCAAAAAGAACACTATAGTGTCCACCGTACAGTTAGGTACTTGCTGGATTCTTTTTTTTCAAAACAATTTATTTAAAGAGGATATTTCACATGTAAGGTACAGAGTACAAAGGAAACAAGGGCAAATCAGATTACAGCATATAAAGACAGTAAGTATGCATTAGTATCATAGGAGTCCTGAGAAGTACATACTGATAGTAAGGAAGACATATTTGACGTAGGCAAACAGACATATGAAAATCTAGTCACATCACATCTCTGGAGAATCTCGCCCAACCATATCCCGAATACGATGAAGCCCTGGAATCGGGGAGGACCCCTTTAGCGTTTGAAGGCAGAACCAACTAGTGGTGCGAAATGTATTGTGAAGGGACATCTTAATGGAGTCGCCCATAACCGCAATAAAGGAAGACCACTTTCGGAAGAAGGATTTAGCCTTTAGCGGCTTCTAGCCAGTCCAATCGGAAAATGCAATGTAGGTGGCCTACAGCTATGGGCCAATATAGCTTTTTTACTACCCGCTGATACAGTAATCAAAATGGTCTTTTCCCTAGCAGAAAAAGAGCGGGTGTGGGAAGGCAGCAAGATACCAAAAAGGGCCCATTCCACTGTCAAGTGGAAAGTGGTTTTCAAATCTGTAACTACATAGCGATGAATGTCCCTCCAGAAAGTGGCAATGTAGGGGCAGGCCCAAAGATTATGGTAGAGATCGGCATCAGGCGCCGCACATTTAAAGCAATTAGAACTATCACCCAACCGGGCTGCCACATAAAGTTTCGGGGTCATATATGCTCGGTGGAGAATTTTCAGAAACATTTCACTGTAGGAACGTGACACCAGCAGCCTAGAACTTAACACTGTGGCATCAACCAGGGTATCTAGGTCTATGTCAGGGAGGTCTTTTCCAAGCGGGTAGGCCCTGTTTAATGGATCTCCATGTAATAATAGGACGGATTTGCCCGTAAAGAAAGAACATGGAGAGGGAACTGGAGGGGGTACATAGAGTTACACTGTCAAGCGGATTGTTGTGATCCTTGGGCGATACTGTAGCTAGAATGCTGACAACAAAGCTGCAAAGCTGTAAGTAATGTAATGGGTGAACAGAAACGAAGGAGAACTTCTCACGAAACTGTTGCCAGGTAAGTACACAAAAGGTAGCGGGGGAAATAAAATCAGTAACAAGACACACATTCCAGTCGTCTAAAAATAGGAGCGGATTTACCCTGTTGGAATCTAGGATTACGGACCAAGGACTCATAGGGAGTATGAGAAGACCCTAAGCCCAAACGCCTCCGCACCCGGGTCCACGCCCTGGCAGTGTGATACAACAGCGGATTTAATCGTAAGTCACGTGGCCATACGTGCACAGGCAGATGTAAGAGAGAAGGTAATCGAATATCAGGGGAAAGTTGGGACTCCAACCCAGTGGAAGCAAATCGATGTCTATCCAGAACCCAGTCAACTGCATATCTATAATTGGATGTGAGATTATAATGAGGGAGGTGTGGAATATTCAAGCCTCCGTTGGAGGTGGGCTGCTGTAATTTTACCAGCACAATCCCAGACCGCTTACCGCCTCAAAGGAAACGCTGGAGGGAACGGTGGTGAGCGTGAATATCAGTCCGTCGGAACGAAATCGGAAGCATATGAATAGGGTAAAGGAGCTTGGGAAACGCCATTTTATGTAAGTGGCATCTGCCCGTGAAGGAGAGGGGGAATTTTGCCCAAGATTTAAATAATCCATCAACTTGTTGAAAAAGAATAAGGATATTCTTATAAGGTATATTTGTACAGTTGGGAGAGGGAGGACAGGATCCAAAGACCCTAATATTTTAGAGCCGGGGATGCAGTCCAGCGGAAAGGGAAACGATCACCCAAACCGTTCCTGGCTTGAGGGAATATAGGGACTGCTTCTGTTTTAGTCGCATTAACTAGGAACCCCGAAGCCCTATGGAACAAAGGAAAAAGGTCCAAAAGAGGAGGGACCGACTTTTTGGGGTCAGAAAGAAATAAAAGCAGGTCATCGGCAAAAGCTACCACCTTTACCTCAGAGCTGCCCACTGGGATACCCTTCAATTGAGTTGAGCAAAGAATCAAACGAATCACTGGCTCAATAGCGAAGTTAAATAACAACGGGGAGAGGGGACATCCTTGGCGGGCGCCACGCCCTAGCGGAAAGTGAAGCGAGTTAAGCCCGTTATTGAGTGAGGGGAGAACTGTATAGAGACTGAAATAAGTGAGTAAAGCGCTTACCAAAATGATGAAATTTGAAAAAGGACGTTAAATAATGCCATGAAATGCGATCAAATGCCTTGTCAGCTTCGCAACTAAGAACAATGGCAGATTTGTTTTTCATCAACTTAGTGAAAACAATAGCCAAAATCAAACTTCGGACATTTTGGGTAGAGTGCCGCCCACGAAGGAAGCCCGTCTGTGAAGGTCCAATCAATCTAGCGAGGATAGGCTGGAGGCGGGAAGCCATTATAGCAGTCAGGATTTTAAAATCCTGGTTAAGGAGAAATCGGGCGGTAGGAAGACAACAATTCAGGGTCACAATTAGGCTTAGCAGTAAGGATGGTTCTAGAAAGATTAAAGTCCCTCGGAGGAGGTTCACCAGCAAAGAGACGATTATACAGCTCTCGGAGATGAGGCAACAGATGGGGCCTTAAAATCTTATAATATTCTGCACTGAGGCCGTCTACGGTCTGCTGTAATTTTACCAGCATAATCCGAGACCACTTACCGCCCCAAAGGAAACGCTGGAAGGAACGGTGGTAAGCGTGAATATCAGTCCGTCGCAATGAAATCGAAAACTTATGCACCAAGAAACCCCAATAAAACTAAAAACCTTGAAACAGTAGAACAAAAAACATGTCAGTATCCATGAAATAGGCGAGGTGTAGCAGGCATTACTTGGAAGTAACCGAAACAGAAGGGGGAGAGCGAGAGGAAGGAGGAGCAAAAAGGGGAGACCCGGCGCCCTACTGGGAAGATCGTATGGCGGACGACAAACCCAGATCTTCAGCCAGGAAACGCCTAGCATCCTCCGGGGAATCGAAGAAGAAGGATGTGCCAGCATAATGTACTCTCAACTTTGCCGGATACAATAAGGCAGAATTTATCTTCTTGGTATATAACTCCATGCACACTTGGGAGAACTGTCGCCTCTTCGCAGCTACCGCCCCGGAGAAGTCTTGAAAAAGCAATAATCAATGCCCCTGATAGTGAAGGTCCCACACTTTACGGTATGCTTCAAATAGTCTGGTTTTGTCCTAGTAGTTCAGTAGTTTTGTCCTAGTAGACTCGAAAGATCAGGGCCGGCCGAAGACGTAACGCCGCCTGGGGCGAAGTTTAAAATG
>VKOC01034039.1:0-13440 GCA_009364415.1 Spea multiplicata | reverse complement strand
CGCGACCCCTGCGACCCCGGTAGTTCCGCCACTGAAAATAATATATCTTGATCTTGGGGAAAAAATACTTGTGAAAGAGTGAAAGCTTGGTCCTCTCGACTTAAGACCTAGTATGATTTAAGAGCCCTTAAATGGAGGCCCTACCTTGTAACTTGCACAACTGAAACTGCTGCTAACGGTGCCAGATACAACAGAACACCTTCAGAGGCCTAGTGGAGTCCATGCCTCCACGGGTCAGGGCTGTTTTATATATACATATATACACACACACACACACACTATATGGACAAAAGTATTGGAGCACCTGACCATTACATCAACAGGGACTTTTATGACATTGCATTCTAAATACGTTAATGTGTAGATAGAAGGGGGGGATTTTGGTGCACTAAGAAATAATAATGATAATGGATAGAAATGATGGTGGGAAGGAATATGATGACAATGCTGATGGAAGGTATGAATATGGTGGTTGGGGACAGATGAATTATGATGTGGGTGTGATGATGGTCGGGGCAGCTCTAAACTTGCACATACATGCATACACACACATACACAGACACTCCTACATCATACACTTACACAAACGTTTATTCATGCACATATACACACCCTTTCTAAACACTATATATATATATATATATACATATATATATATGTATATATATATATATATACAAAATCCTTTTTGTTAAAATTGTAGATGATGTTAGAATATTTCTTTAAAAACATGTTATAGGCATTACTGTTAATCTGTATATTTTTAACTTGCAATGCAGGGTTTCCATGCAATTTTCAGTTGATCTATCTATGTGTTTATGATTTGAGCTATACCTGGAGTGAAGGATTTGCGCATGTTATTCAGTTGACTATGTTTCCATGTGGTTCGCATTTGGTCAGCAGCAGTGTTCTAGCTACAGAGCTGCACTGCCATGCTACTGTGAGGTGCACCTGCCTTGGTGCTCCTCTACCAATGCCACCCCCCTCTAAGGGCCCCCATAGCATCCAACACCACTAAGGTATGCGTGGTGCCATCTGCAACTCTAAAAGGTATTGTGCACCAGCAGCTGTCTGCACTGCTTGTCAGTAGTCAAATCGTGCAACACCATTTTAGCTCTTATTCTACTAGTTACAGGGAGTGGGAGGTGCTACAACTAGGACTGGCTCGAGACTGGAGTGTACCTTTCATGATATGGTTTATCCTGTGTTTCCAGTCTGCAAATTTGCTGGTATGTCCAACTTTCAGCCTGCTGAGGCCTTTGATTTCTCCCAGGCTGCAGCATGGCATTGGTTTTTCTCAAAATTCAATTGGATTAGCTGATGCTGATGTGTCGCAGGAGATACAGCTAGAGCCTGAATCGACCCTAGATGTGGCTATCCGAATAGCATGACAATGTGAGTTGGTGAAAGCACAGAATGTGACAATGAGGCATGATTGCATGGTGAATGAAATGCAGACTATAAGGTTCAACATTGCATCTGGTCTCAGAAGCGAGACCGGAGAAAATTAAACTAGAGACTTTGCGGGATGTTGATCTCCAGGATATTTGTCCAGTTCATTCAGGGTTGACTAAGCTACAGGTCCATCTTTTTCTTCTCCAGGACAAGATTGTGATCCCAGCAAGCTTGAGGCAGGAGATGCTACAAGATGTGACACCAGACATCATAAAGTGCCAAAAAATCGGGAAAACATTTAAAAGTTTTACAAATGTAATGAAGTAAAAAGTAAGTAATGGAAACCCATTGATGTCACCATGACAAAAACAGATACAGGACCAACCCCTGAGGTGTACAAAAAACACACGCAGTGTCTGACAGACAGCAGTGCATAAAAAAATGAAAATGTATATATATTATATATATATATATATTATATATAATAGTATAATGAAAATAAAACATATATATCAATATATATATATATACATCAAAAGTTTTGGGACACACCTCTTAATTATTGTATTCGGGTGTTTAGATCCATTGCCACAGGTGTATGAAAAAGGTTTTTCTGAAGAGCTCAGTGAATTGAAGCATGGTACTGAGATAGGATGCCACCTTTGCAAAAAGTCAGTTTGTGAAATTTCATCCCTGCTAGATATAAACTGTACGTGGTAAGATCGGAAAGTGGAAGCATTTAGGAACAGTGGCAACTCAGCTGAGGCATATGGTGCATAAATGTTGCCAGCGCTCTGCTGATTCCATAGCTGAATCAGCAGAGCAGAGCATTAATATCAGCACAAAAACTGTGTGGCGAGAGCTTCATGGAATCGGTTTCCATGGCCAAGCAGCTGCATGCAAGCCTCACATCACCAAGTACAATGCCATAATGGTATGGGGCTGTTTTAAGGGACTGGGCTAGACCTCTTATTTCCAGTTAATGAAAATCTAAATGCTTCGGCATAGCAAGACATTTTGGGCAATGCTATGCTTCCACCCTTTTCTATTCCAGTATGACTGTGCCCCAGTGCACAAAGCAAGGTCCATAAAGACATGGTTGGATGATTTTGGTGTGAAAGAACTTGACTGGCCAGCACAGAGCCCTGACCTCCACCCCGTGAAACACCTTTGGGGTGAACTGGAATGAAGAGGTTGAATGGACAAAAAGTTCCTAAAAAACATTCCAAAATCTCGTGGAAAGCCTTGCCAGAAGAGCGGAAGCTGCATATTTATATATTAATCTCTAGGTATTTAGAATGCAGTGTCATAAAAGTCCCTGTTGGTGTAACAGTCAGGTGTCCCAATAATTTGTCCTTATAGAGTATTTATAACTGTATTGTATGAGAGGGTATTACTATTACAGGTACTATACTCAGTACTCACTGTATGAATATGGTTTCAAACAAAAGTCCTACTTGTCCTTACGAAAACAATATAGAATGTGTGTATGTAAACAAAATAACATATGATAGAAATGGCGAAAATCTCTGGTCTTTGTGGTGTGCAGTATCCTTGGTTAAACCTGGCATTATAGACTAGCGTTATGGACCAGACAATAAAGCCATGCCATAGACGTGATCCATCTGTCCTGATCTAAGCTATCAACTCACCTGGAGGCTGTGTACATATGAAAAATTGGATCACTGTTTTACTCAAATTATTAATAGAGTTTCCTATATAAATGCTCAGAACATGTGCCATCCAAGAAAGGCATATCTAGTAAGTAAGAAACTTACTGCATTTGCAAGAGTCACTGCATCCAATTCCTCTTTTCCCAGGTGACCACAGAATATGGAGCTGACAATGTTTATAGAAAAACAAAGCAGTTGTGACAGAATCTATTAAAATAAAAACAGAAATTCTGTAATGTACTAAGAATAAAACAATTTTAATTAAATGTTGAAGATTGATGTCTCATTAAATGTTTGTGAACTAAACATTTATTTTGTCTTTATAATTTAAACAATGTAATGGTTTTGAAACATTTAAAGTTAAATAGCTATTTTCCTTCAATAGAGGGATGTTTGGGATCAAAGTTCATAATTATGAAATCTATCCTGAACTCCCCTGCCTTTTCCCCACTAAAACCTATGTTAGTATCCCTCACATGAATGGAAAGGAATAAGCTTGCAACTCCAGTTAAGATGGATGCCATGGAAAACTGAGCAGTCTTGAGCTATGAGGCCAATGGACCTCTTGAAACACTAAAGATTTTTCACATACTTCTATTCATATTGAATTTTCTGACAACGCTCTGTTGACCTCAAGATTTTAATAATACCTAGATGACATTACATTGAATCCTTAACACATGATTAATGATGTTGTGCCTGTCAGGAAACATTAGCTGTAATAAGCACTCACCAAGGGACCTGCCAATCCACACAGCTCCTTCACCTCTTCGGTAGGGTTATCTATGATACATTGACATATCCTTCGTAACAGGTTGAGAAAACCATTCTGCGTAGCTGGAACCAATGCATTTCTATTTTCCCTCTGACTGCTACCATCATGCTCCATTTGGACTAAATTGCCAAACTACATCTACTTGCTTACTAGCTACATGAAATTTGAACTTTAGAATGTATAATTTAACAAATGATACATCATCTATTAAAACTCAATGTGCCTGCATTATAAAAATAATGCAACAGTCTGACTAGTATGGGGAATCACTGAACCATGAAATTCACATTCTTCTAGCTATTCTGTACTGTACTGTGAAAATGAGTTTCAGTAACATGACAATGTAATACCACACTTCCAATAGGCCAGGGGATAGTAACAGAATTTGACGACAAATAAGACCCATTCAACACATCTAGGGTGCCCATTTTGGGATGGTTATATTATCTTATCTTATTATAATGTGTAAGAATATGTAATGCATGATGGACCCGTGACTTTTACCCCCCGACTGGGTGTCTCCGTCAATAGCTGTCTTCTAGCTCTTACAAGAACTGTATACGGGCACACTCCAGAGCACCACCTCTCCTGGCACCCGAATCACTTGCTGAAGCTTAAAGCAGGGTGAAGTACAAGAACTGTTTATTCAGAATCACACACAGGGTTTTTAATAGACATAAATTATATTTTCAACATAGAGGAATACAAGTGAAATTCGGATGCGTCTCTCAGGACAGAGGGAAAGGGAGAGAGGGGGAAAAAAAAGGGAAAGGAAAAGTGGGGGAGTGGAGATGGTGGCCCGGTGCTAGTACTGCTCAGATTTAGAGGGTGGCCTAATTCATAAGTGACCTCGCTTACCAAGATGATATGAAATCCAGCCAACATGCCCAAGTGCCAGTGTATGCATTCAAATGGTCAGAGGCCATGTGGACCAGTTCCTCCATCACCCTAATTTTCTCCACCCTGGACACTCAAGTGCAGAGGGTGGGAACCTTGCAGCACCTCCAATATACCGGGATCAAGCATTAAGTGTTTGGCGATGGAATGTTTCATAGAGGCTAAGGTTCTATTCAAGTTAAGGAGTGCTTCATTTCCATTTCTGTGTGTATTAATATTTACTCAATGTCTAGTCTACAAGTGTTATTTCCCTAATCCCTCGACCACTGTTGTGTATTTACATTTGTTAAATGTGTGACGAGCTTAATCTGGTGCCGATGTTGTCTGTCACTTTCCTGTTTCTTGTGTTTGTCAATTTATATGTGACCATATAAACTATGCCCATTCCCATTGACATTAGTATGGTTCCTTGGTAGAATGTGTTCCCAAAGATCAAAACTGAGCTAAAAGGAGGCTTGATGACATTACAACCATCAAGAATTACTTCCTGCACAACACAACAGTTCCAGTATAGCTTTTGAGAGTTGCCGACATAAATGCATTTAATCTGTGGAAGATTACTTTGAAGGTAACAACTCATTATACAATCTCTCATAACATTTAACTTTTTGATCACTCTTTTTCTTCCCCTGAATTTCTCCACAATCTCCACTGGGCTATGTGTAGAACTATTCCAGAATTCGAAAGTTTAACACCCAACAAGCCTATCCCATGTTTGCACAGGGTAGCACACTGCCCCTTGTGTCTATAATGGACAGGTGGTCTCTTTGTCATGTTCATATCCAAGTATTTCATTGGAGATCAGTGATGTAAAACTAAAACATTCAAAAGTACATTTTTTCAGTTCATCAACAGCATATTGTAACTAATTTTATTCTACAGACTTAGAAAGTAGGAAAAAGCAGACAAGTGTTATCAGATTCCAACCTTTAATTCTTGTTCTGGACTGCTCTCATTTGGTACAAAAATAGCAAGAAACGGTTCAATATTGTATGCAGTAACAATATATTCACTAAAGTTACATTTAGTATTGAGGTAGAAATTATTCATATAATGCATAATCTACGCACAGAAACATACATTTGTTTTTTTTAAAACAGATTTTGTTTTGTTTATTTAGAATCAAAAACACTTTGTTTTGATTCACATTCTTTAACATATGAAAACTGGTTCTTGGGTCTCTTTGGCAAGAGAGGAGGGAAACACAACTTAAAGTAACAGTTTAATGTCAACAATTGTTACGCTAAATAAGAATGCATACTCTGTGAGTACAAAAAAATAAGTTAGAATCTTGAGCTGCCCTCCTCCTCTATGGTTTGATGAAACTTGAAGCAGCTAATCAGTGGCAGGAAAGTCAATAAGGCATTTTTTTACACACATGCACAGGGGTTTCAACAGACTGTCTGCAAAACTATGCCAGCCCTGGCAGAATCCACAGAACTCAGCAAAAAAGGCTGTGAAAAATGTTATTTATTGTTTCATTTCTCTTAGTGGATACCAAACAATTGCACACACAACACAGGTTTATCCAAAAAAGAAAAATGTTAAATATTTGTGGCACAATTATTGGCAACCCTATGAATTCATATGTAAAAAATATAGTATATTCCCATTGATATTTTATATTTTATAGTACACTTGGGTAACTAGCAGGAGGAAATTGTTCAACACAGACTTCCCATTTCATTAGATATAGATATGGCAACACATAGGCCAAATTAATTGAGCCGTACATTGCAATAGGCCCGACCAAGGAATATAGCCGTTATGTGCGGCAAAAGGTTGTTGGGCTTCACAAAACGAGAAGTGGTTATAAGAAAATAGCAAAACATTGAAAATGTCCATTTCCACCGTCAGTGCAATAATTATGAAGTTCCAGTCAACTTGGAAGAGGACATGTGTCTATAATGTCTCTATGCAATGTGGAGAGGATAGTTTGAAATGCCAAAAACTCTCCAAGGATCACAGTTGGAAAATTGCAGAAGCTAGTTACATCTTGGGTTCAGAAAGTCTTCAAAACTACAATCTGACATTACCCGCAAGTTGTTTGGAATGGTTTCAAGAAAAAAAAGCCTCTATTCATTTTGTTTGCCAGACACTACTGGAACTTCAAATGTGATTGAGTTCTATGGTCAGATTAAATCAAAATAGAGCTTTTTGGCAAGAAATGCCATAGGTGGGTTTGGCACACACACAGAGGTAGCCATATGAGAAGTACCACATGTCCATGGTTAAATATGGTGGAGGCTCTTTAATGTTTTGGGGGTGTTTTTCTCCCAGAGGACCTGGACATTTTGGTAGGATACATGATATCAACAGATATTAAAAGAACACTTCACTGCCTCTGCTAGAAAGCTTAAAATGGGCTGTGGTTGGATCTTCCAGCATGACAATGATCTAAAACATACATCAAAATCAAATATTTGTTTCTGTCTTTTGAGTTTATTTTTGCTTTAATAGGTTTTCCCTATTTCTTGGGGAGTCCCAAGACTAGCATGCTTTGCTCTCTATTGGTTACTAATTATCTTTTATACAAAATCCCAATATCACCTCCTCCATTTATGGCTGTTACTTAGAATTACAATTGATATCTATTTTATACCATACATATAATTACTATTACCGTATTTGCTCGATTATAAGACAACCCTGATTATAAGACGACCCCCCAAAATCTGAATATTAACTTAGGAAAAAAAAGAAAAAGCCTGAATATAAGACGACCCCAAAGGAAAAAAGTTTTACCAGTAAATGTTAATTCATGTAAACTATTTTTTTTAATAAAAGCTATGATTGAGAAAAATATTTTTTTTTGTTTTTATTTCCTTGTATTTTCCAACCTGTCCCCCAGTTACGCACATCTGCCCCCAGGCTTGCCACTCCAATATGGCACTGTGGCCCATGATATGCCTTTTGACCCCCTATGTGCCACTCTGTCTCCAGAAATGCTTTATGCCCCTATATCCCATTCTGGCATTTAGGGGGTTAAAATGCATATTATGGGGCAGAGTGGCATATAGGGAGGTATAAGGCATTTCTGGAGGCAGAGTGCTCTATTAAATGCCCCCTTAACGCCACTCTGCCTCCTGAAATGCCTTATACCTCCCTATATGTCACTCTGCCCCATAATATGCCTTTTAACCCCCTAAATGCCAGAGTGGCATATAGGGGTATAACGCATTCCAGAAATGCCCTATGCCCCCATTTAACACACACTCTCTCTCTCCCCTCCCTTACCGGTGCTTCCAGCCGGGGCAGCGGGTTGACGTCTCCTTCCGCTGCAGCCGGAAGGAGGTGGAGTTGGCAGCGGGGGTTTGTATGCGTCCGTTGCGCATACATTCCCCGGAGATCAGAGTTCCCGCGACGGTCTACGCGACGGACGCAGACAACCCCCGCTGCTAGCCACACCTTCTTCCGGCTGCAGCGGACGTTGTCTACGCGGATCGCGCAGACGTCAACCCGCTGCCCCGGCAATACAGCAGGAAGCACCGGTACCGGTAAGTGTGTGTGTGTGTGGGGGGGTTAAATGGGGGGGGGGACAGGAGGATCCAGGTCCCGTGCAGCAGTGCGGGGAATCTGGATCTTAGTCTCCTAATCAGACCTCAAATAGAATTTTTTGATATCCATGGGAGCAGAGCATCTTTGTGTATTTTGTGAAGAAAAGATAAAAAGTTAAAACAATAAAGCCTTCTTTGCTTATATTTACCAAGGATGCCAATATTAGTGGAGGGCACTATAGCAGAGGTGGGCAAATGAATATGAGAGGATTTTGGGGAGGGACATCACAAAAATGATAAGTATGTGGACCATTTACATATGCACTAAAGTATACAAAAAACAAAAACTGTGTTTTCACCCTAATAAAGTTGGCAAAAAATATATAAACATAATATAAATTAGTGTTTTTTTTCTTTTACCTTTATGCACTTAAGTGCAAATGATGGCTAAAATGTCCCTTGAACACTTCTCTGCTGCATAGAATGGGAAAGTAATTATCTCAATCAATGTCATCCTTTGGATGGGTTTTTGTATTTACTATATAAGCTATATAAAATATATAACATAATCATTATAAAATATATACCATATATTATATACACTAGTCAAGTCTTCTAGCAATGATCAGTGCGGATGCTCACAGGTGCTCTCATTCTTTCAGAAATTCTTGTGGTAAAAGATGAGCAATGTAATCACCCTTGTCTGAATCATAGGCAATGGTGACATACAAGTCACTGGCTTGTAATTTACCTATTATCGGAGCCCTGTAATGTTATATTAAGGTAAATTATCCATTTGTTAAACTTATATTATTTTTATAAGAATTTGTAAATTACATAATAGTCCGTATATTTCACAAGGTGTTTTGTTTACTGAAATTTTTTTCTGCCTACCCTTAACAAAGATAAGACTCCTTGATACATACTGAATAACTAGCTGCTCTTCTGTAATGAGATCATCATACATATGATGTTGCCCTGCAGAGAGTACAATAGGTTTTTTTAACAAGCCCTCAAATATGAAGAGGAGTGCTCTACCCATTTCCAGCCAGCAGTTTAACTATTACTCCAATAATGAGAGTAGCCACGGCAGAAATCACTGCCAGCCCACGCCAAATAATTAGCTTCTTTGCTGAGAGGACTTCTCCTACGACATTAGTAGTTTCAGCAAATAAATCATCTTCCGTAACCAACTGGTCTGTGTGTCTATCAGCAGCACCAACATCTGGCAAGATGATATATCCAGTAAAATCTTGATCCTGTACACGATATGAAGTCTGCATTTCTCCTATATTAAGACAGAAAAGAAAGTCAGCAGGAGTTTATTGTGTATATTGTTAGTTTTAATGTTATTTTTATACTTTTTAATGCTCCCTTCATTGTCAGAGCTAGGAAATCTGCGGGCACTCTTTAAATAAAATATGATAATAGTTATAAAAATGGAAATGAAATTTATAAAGCAGCAGTTTGCTTGCAAACAGAATTACATGACATCAAATATACAGCGAGACATCTCATCTACAATGGATAATGTATTGAGAAGCATTTCAAGTGATTTAAGTGGTATAATCACCATATCATCTAGTGGACAGTTCTTGCCGATTTCTCCAGTTTTCTGACTTTGCCACAGAACAGCTCTTTATACTAGAAACCCTCACAATAAGTTAAACTATCGCAACCTATCGACAACAGCTAAGTTTGTGTGAATATGTGAGGACAACGAGTTGTGGAACCAAAGATTTGGAATTTAGGAAACAAAGGCCAAAATACCACAGTGGCCAAGCAAGACAGAGAATCACCAGAGGCAGGAGAATAGTACAGTCTTAATGGGTCAAACAGGCAGCAAACATCAAACACAGTCCACTACACAAACCAAACGTCAAGATCAGGCAGATATCCTGTAATGCTAGGTAGACACCATGGGGAAGGGGGGGGGGGCAGACGAATAGTGCAACATGTTTAAACAGTAACCACTAACATCAAGAAAGGAATGTGCCGTTGACGCAAGTGGGCCTAGCACATACTCGAGTGTGAAAACAGAGTGCCATAAACATCTAACCTGGCACATTTTGTGGACAATATACTTACACAAATCAGGAAAGAGGGCACAATACAACAAAAATATAAAAATATAAATAGGCAAGTGATTACAGATTGGGTGTAAAACTCTCAACATATATATTTAATATGAGCCAATCTGCTCCAAACTAAACTGTTATCATATACATAATTCATGGTATATGATATACATACCAAAAAGCTATTCAAAGATAGAAGGCAAAAATACCTTGTACGACATCCCCCAATGCTAGATTTTTTAGCTGTTATGGTGTGCAGTTTGATTATTATGCTACATGTTGAGGGCAAACGAGTCACAGACAGACTCTAAGTGAGGACACTGTGACGGAAGCCTCCATCACTGGGGCCACTGGAGAAGCCTGACTGCCAGCCTCCTCCCTATTGACTATGGGCCCTGGGTTTGTAGAGACTTCTGTGGCTACCCCCAACAGTATCTTCTCATCACTGTCTGAGGGGATTATCTCCAGCAGACAGCCAGGATCTGCCACCAGGGAGTAACCACCATTGTTTTAGTTTAATGTATAAATCAGTCTCCCCCACCTATTGTGTTGTTAATCCCGTTACTGCCCCTGTTGTCTCTGGGAGGCAGATTAAGGGGGTTGTTTATGTCCCAATATCTTGTTTTATGTAAATGTGTGTTTTGCTGGATATATCCAGCTCTGTGTGTGAGAAATAAATCAGTCTTCGTTTGGTTTTCCCCTACACTGAGTCTCGGCTAATGACTGGGGAACCGGGGAAAGTGTGTTGTCCCAGGCTAAGGAGGCACAAGGAAGCGGAGGCAGTCGGTCTTTCTAGCCAGCTCCGTTACATTGGTGGCAAGCGGCGGGATTTCGTCTTAGTCTGAGGGACACTTACTTTCTACCGGGATTGACCGACAGGACGGCAGACTTCGGTCGCCTTGACGAGGACATGGATGTGGTATCAGAATTCCAGGGGCTGCTGCGGGTCATCCTCTCCTGCTACACCACTGCCCTGCCTACAGAACAATACCAGAACCTGAGGCAAGTGGTTCGACGGTCAGTATGGCAGAGGGCTGTTATACGCCGGGGTCAGTGTCTTCCAAGCTCCGAACAAAAGATTAGAGACCAGCGGGAACTACGGATGCCATTCCTGGGAGAGCAACCCCAGGAGCAATGGGTATCCGAATTGGACAAGCTGGTCCAGCAGGAGGTAGAGCTGGAAGATCACTATAGGGATCTGCAGTGGTATTCAGAACAAGCATATTGGGGAACTGCGAAAGATTGTTCTCCAGAGGACTATGACTTTGGTGGCCCTGGATTATTATGGGATAGTCTGCAGGAGGATCCGGACTTCGGCAGTACAGCGGAGTGGCGGATCGAGGACATCCGGGATTTCAGGGAGTGGGACCTCCCAGATGCACTGGGACTTAAAGGTGATTTAGACTTTTTAATTACACAGGAGTGGGAACTGGAGAAGGCGTATAAAAAACTGTTCGAACGCGTTCAACAGAATGCCCCAGTGTCCAGGGATTGTGTGGATTTTGTGGATGTGATTGAGTGGTCAGCTGAGGATGTTGACCCAGGCGGGGTGGATGGGACTGCGGTCTCCACCCCTGAGTCAGAGGGATACTGGGCAGCTAATCCAGATCCGATACTGGAGCTGCGCGACTTTACACCACAACCAGATCCAGAGATTGTGGATCTAACTGATTTTACATCTGAGGAGGTTGGTCCGGGAGGGCTTGCAATTGGCTTTCCTTCCCAGGTAAAGGAAGAAAGTTTTCAGGGTGTAGTGGATGGGACTGCGGTCTCCACTAGCACCCACCCAGCTGAAGAGCTAGCAACAGGACAGAGCGCTGCTGGCTTCTGCCCCACACCTGCAGTGACTACAAGGATCCAGGGAGATGCGGCACCCGGCCCTTCTCCCCAGCGGCAGCTCACATGTCCGGGAGCGGAGGAACCGGTCCTCCCTCCCCAGCGGCAGGCCGACCCACAAGATGCCCTAACCCCAGCTGAAGTGCTGGCAACCGGGCAGAGCATCGCTGGCCTATGCCCAGCACCTACCAAAGCCGCAGGAATTCAGGAAGATCCAGCGGCCGACCGGCCTCCCCAGCAGAAGCAGGGAGGTGGAACAGCCAGTACATCTCCCCAGCGGCAGAACCTCATTCCGGTACCGGAGGAACCTGAACTCCCTCCTCAACGGCAGCAGGAGCACCAGGGAGGGGATGCAGGAGGCATCCCTCCCCAGCGGTACCCGGGAGATGGCGCAGCCGGCCCATCTCCCCAGCAGCAGCAGGAGCACCAATTTTGGGAGGGCATTAATGGGCCAAATAAACTGACTGACTACGGAGTCAACCCGTTTGGGGTCTCATCCTATGTCAGTCCAATTCGAAGGGGGAAGAATTGTGACGGAGGCCTCCATCACTGGGGCCACTGGAGAAGCCTGACTGCCAGCCTCCTCCCTATTGACTATGGGCCCTGGGTTTGTAGAGACTTCTGTGGCTACCCCCAGCAGTATCTTCTCATCACTGGCTGAGGGGATTATCTCCAGCAGACAGCCAGGATCTGCCACCAGGGAGAGGCCGCCATTGTTTTAGTAATGTTATATAAATCAGTCTCCCCCACCTATTGTGTTGTTAATCCCGTTACTGCCCCTGTTGTCTCTTGGAGGCAGATTAAGGGGCGGTTTGTGTCCCAATATCTTGTTTTATGTAAATGTGTGTTTTGCTGGATATATCCAGCTCTGTGTGTCTAAAATAAATCAGTCTTCGTTTGGTTTTCCCCTACACTGAGTCTCGGCGAGTGACTGGGGAACCGGGGAAAGTGTGTTGTCCCAGGCTAAGGAAGCACAAGACAGCGGAGGTAGTCGGTCGGACTAGCCAGCTCCGTTACACTAGGCACAGTATTTTTTTGCCCTAAATACCCAAATACAGTAAGGGAATTTAATCATGTACAGGACAGACATAAAGCCATCCTGTAGCCAGAGGAGCTGCGCAGCTTAGCGGAACAGGCCTTGACAGAGCTAGGAGGAGGGCTTCAAAGGTTTTCAATGGTTGTGATCACTGTTCCCTCTAAGCTGTGCGCTTGTGCGTGCGCACAGAACTTTTTGAGGGGGCGCACACGACCTAACATCGTGCGCACAGTACCTAACGGGGAGCTGGGGG
>VKOC01034038.1:0-11748 GCA_009364415.1 Spea multiplicata | reverse complement strand
GGCATAAAGGGGGTTAAAAGGCATATCATGGGGCACTCTGCCTCCAGAAAAGCCTTATACCCCCCTATATGCCACTCTGCCTCCCTGATATGCCTCAACCCTCCTATATGCCCCTCTGCCCCCTGATATGCCTTTTGACCCCCTATATGTCACTCTGCATCCAGAAATGCCTTATACCCCTATATGCAACTGTCCCATGATATGCCTTTTAAACCCATTATATGCCACTCTGCCATATAGGAGGTTAAAAGGCATATCATGGGACATTTTTGTTTACTTTATATGGCAAGCCAATCCAGCTTGCCATATTAAGTAAAAAATAATATATGCTACTCTGTCCCATGATATGCCTTCTAACCCCCTATATGTCACTCTGCCATATAGGGGGTCAAAAGGCATATCATGGGACAGAGTGGCATATAGGGGGTATAAGGCATTTCTGGAGGCAGAGTGGCATGAAGGGGGTTAAAAGGCATATCATGGGGCACTCTGTCTCCAGAAAAGCCCTATGCCCCCTATATGCCACTCTGCCTCCCCCAAAAAGTGCTTTATACCCTCATATATGCTCCTCTGCAACATGATATACCTTTTAACCCCCTTTATGCCACTCTGCCTACAGATATGCCTTTTGACCCCCTATATGTCACTCTGCATCCAGAAATGCCTTATACCCCTATATGCAACTCTGGCATATAGGGGGTTAAAAGGCATATCATAGGACAGAGTGGCATATAAGCTATAGGGGGGTATAAGGCATTTCTGGAGGCATATAGGGGGACACACTTACATACACGCCGATTTTTTTTGTTTTTAACAAATACAAAAAAAAACATTATACAGTACAAAAAATACATTGGTTTACTCACCTTCTACTTCTCTTGACTTCCTGGTTCTTCTCTATGCTGACAGGATGCCACTGACCTGACATCCGGTGCTGCAGCAGTCTGAGTGCGAGGGGGCGGAGCTTCCACCCCTCAGGCTGCTCCCATCACTATGCAGCCATCAGACTGCTGGGAAGGTAATCTAACCGGCCGGTGCGTGCTGGTAAGCTGGATCGGCTTGCCATATAAAGTAAAAAAAAAAAGCATTAAAGTAGAGCCGGCCGGCGGCATCAGCACGCACCGGCCGGTTAGATTACCTTCCCAGCAGTCTGATGGCTGCATAGTGATGGGAGCTGCGTGAGGGGTGAAAGGTCCGTGCGAGGGGGCGGAGCTTTCACCCCTCACACTGCTCCCATCACTAGACGGCCATGGCACACGGCTGCTGGGTGCTGATGCAGGCCGGCCGCATCAGCACCCAGCGGCCGCTTTGATTAGATTTCGGGCAGCCTGGGGGGCAATTGCCCCCCTGTCCAGCCCGCCCCTGGAGCCGAGGGAGGCCTTTAATGCCATGTGCAGCCGCTCAGCGGCTGTCTTCATGGTAAGTCTGCCGGCCGCCCAGCCCACGGATCTTCCGGCCCACCGGGAAATTTCCCGGTATCCCGGTGGGCCAGTCCGGCCCTGGTCATACCCCTTGAATATACAGGGCCGGCCCAAGACTTAATGCCACCTGGGGCGAAGGTTTAAATGCCGCCCCCCGCGCCGACGCCGGGGGGGAGCAGCATTTTAAACTTCGCCGACGCCGGCCCTGTGAACATACGTATTGTATTAAGCGCTGCGTAAATTGTTGTCGCTATATAAAAGATAATAATATCAGCAGTTATATATAGCAGTTAGCAGTTAGCAAACTGCTGCAGCTTCTTCTAAAGGTTTTTTTTTTCAGAAAGTACTTAAATATTCTTTCTCCGTTGGTGGTCTGCATGGGGCAGTGTACGTTCCATTTAAGTTTGTAACATTCACAGCATGCTCTTAACACTTCCATTCTACGTTTCTTATATACGGTTAATGATTGGTCAGACATGTTATTTGTTGTACCCGGTGTTGATGCAAAGTAAGTATTTTTTCGACCAGAAGTTTTGTTTATAAATCTGTGGCTATAAAAACCTTGTTTGCCTTTCTTCACAATAGCCGTTCTTGGCAAGATGAGCTCCAGAGTGGGAAAACGTTTATGTGCCAACTGCACTGCAGAACCTTTCGTGAACCTTCAGTAAATAAACACGCTACTGCCAATATGTTAATATTTTACAAACAACAAAATGTGTCAATATTCAGACTTGTCTTGTTTCAGATCAGGCAGACAACAGGTAACAGATAATAAACAGGGAAGCTTTTTTATATTAACAGGCATGTTTATCAGAATTTGGTTAACCGCTCCAGATACTGATGATCACGTACAGCAATCGAGTTCCAAAACTAGCTATACTGTACACACATTACCAGTAGCCAGCGTGGCGGCAGTCTCTCTGCTGTACAACCGAGATGCAGATCGCACCCTTGGGTGATCAGGCCCCTCTGTGTGCTGCTTCTTAATGGGCCTGTTACAGGGAAGACCTCTAAGCTCTCCAGCCCAACCTATTTACACCATGGAGGCTTTTCGGAGGCGCGAAAGCCTCCTTAGACCACAATAACGGAAGCTGTGTTCCTTTAAGACACACAAAGTTGGCTATGACATCATATCCTGCCCCCCTGTAGTGAAGATGGCAGCTGCTGAGGGGGGAGGCCCTTGATGAGGCCTAAGTCAGCGTTAAAAGTAAATGCACCACTGCCTATAGTGTAGAATGTCTTCCCTATTACTACTTAGGCGGTTAATACACTAATTGTATGCAGGACATATTTATGTGTTGGAAAAATAGGGCGTCATGTCCCTCTGGGAGAGCAGAACAGATCACAGGAGAAAACAAATACCCACTCATGCTTTTTAAGTGTCCCTACAAGGAAAGTCAAGGAGAAGCCCTCCCACTCGCATTACCTGTAACCACCCCCGGTAAAACAAGTGCCCTTCTTTGGTCATATTAAATATTACAAAATAAAGCAAGAATTCACATACCCAGTGAACACCATTCAAAAAACACCTGTCTAAGGCATAAATATTGTGGATTCTGTCACACTATATGGCCATATATTACTTAGCCCGCCACTACGTCAAAGTACCCCATGTGTGTCGAGTCCCATCTAATTTTTTATGGCTATATTGCTTACCAAGGAGCTGAATCAGTGGGACTGCACTGCAATTTATCCCAAATGAGACTTTCAAGCAAATGAAAGCCTTTTCTAGACACCATTAATGAGGGGCCTGTGTGGCAGGAGGGGCCGCTTAACCCTAAAGTTTGGTCAGAACCCCCAAAAATACACAACACAAAAAATACACAAAATAGAGCAGCGCACAACCTAAAATGCATAACAATTCAGATTCCCGGTTTGCCTTATAGACAAGGAAAAAGCTTTTCCGCACTAATAATTCTAATATGTTCCTGTTTATATTTTTTGGGATAATTGTAATCAGAACTTTCACTGCCCATTAAAATGAACCTGTCAGCATTTTTGAGGACAGGAGTTCATTTCTGCCATTGCACTTATCATTGAAACATAATCTGGACATAAATAAAGAGTTAACTAAAAAAGTTTTTTTTTTTAGTACAAAATTAAGTTTGTTGTTCATTTAATTTAGGATTGTACATCTCTAGTTGCTGGTCCCTAAAGACAGTAGATTTGATTAAGAGCATTTCTGCCACAGTGTAAAATTTTTATTGAGAAATGTTGAAATATAAAAAATAAAGAAAACACATCCAAACTGATATAAACATAAAAGTAATTACCTAGAGTATTCTACTTGATATTACTAATATTCACAATCCTATATTTGTTGCTCTTGGACTATACAGTCTATGATTAAAGCTATGCTTTAGTTTTAATCTTGGAGGAGTAGGGATGGACAGGGTTTGGCGTTCTTAGTGATGTAACAGAAGAACAGGGATTTTTTACCTGCATCCATTTCTGTTCTTCTGCTCTTTGATAATCTATGAGATGCAGTAGCGTACCTAAAGGGGGTGGGGGTGGTCCACCCCGGGTGCCACTCATCAAAGGGGTGCCCTGTGGGTCCAACACCCACCTAACAGAAGCCCACAGCTTACCGCCCCTGGGTGGAGAGTTTCCTCACACAATGAGCTGGTGCCACAGCAGTAAGCTGCGGGCCCGCATTAGGCGGCCGTCGGGGCTGCCTAGATGTCTGCACAGCCCCAGGGATGCTTGGCCGGCCCTCGGAGCAGTGAAATCTTGAAGAGGTAAAGGGGTGCAGGATAGTGAATGGGTGAATGAATGAGTCAGTGATTATTTAGTGACAGAAAGGGGATAGGCAGGCTACTAAAGAGGCAGAGGTGGCCCAGGCAGGCTGCTTCGGGGGTAGAGGTAGCACAGACAGGTTGCTTCAGGGGTAGAGGTAGCACAGACAGGCTGCTTCAGGGGTAGAGGTGGCACAGCAGCCTGTTTTTAAGGGCAGCGGTGGCACAGGCAGGCTGTTTTAGGGGCAGCGGTGGCACAGGCAGGCTGTTTTAGGGGCAGAGGCCTACCACGTCAATGTCTGGCTTGGTCTATAGTCATAGGGGTTATGCTGCACTACCATCAATGTCTGGCTCAGTATTTATTGATAGGAGTTATCCTGTACCATATCTGTTGAGTAAATGTTTGTTTAAAGTTATAAAATGTACTTATCAGTTAATTTGTTTTAGATTTATAGTTTTTTCCAGTTGACATACAGCTTACAAATTTATGAAATCATTTTTGTGGCAGGGGGGGTCCTCTCTGGGTGCCAAATAATGTAGGTGCGCCGCTGATGAGATATAATCATTCAATATGTCAAATTACAACTTGTGAGGCAACTGGACAATCGAATTTGCAGTCCCTGTGTTACGCCACCCAAAATTAAAGAACAGATCACAGCACTTAAAATATTGAATATTTGTATGCTAACCTCAAATCACCACCATGAAGTCACTAAAACCATTAAGTGTGATGAAATCCCTCATAAGGTTATTTAGGAAAACACATATGCACTTTTTGAAGTGTTAACAGATTAATGCCGACCCCTAACTATACAGAATGAGAAATGAATAGATTCGTAATTGGTAACATATGTTTTAACCTGGAATGTATGTGTCAATGGCTTTAATCAAGTAAACGTAACCTTTAATTAAATACCCTATTATTGTCAGTTTTTTTAGAGAAATATTTACAGTTTGTTTATAGGACACAATTTTTTTGCCTGCAACTACGTTATATAGGTGCTAAATTATATAGGTGAGAATACCTTCAAGAAATCTGACTGATTAAACTATGCATTTTGCAGAGCTAGCTGGGCCTTCCAAGTTTATATGCTCAATGGGGTTGATCAAAATGTCCGCAAACCAAAATGTTTCTCACTTCAATTTATCTGAAAACTCTGAAAGTTTAGGGGTATACTTATCTGTTTAATATGTAAGATTATAGAAACTAAAATTGCAAAAAAATGCAAATTATTACATTCTGCATGGGTTTTAGGAATCAGAATTCAGTGGACTTTGTTTTTTGATAACTTAAACTTTGAAAAATGCCTCGCATTTAGTAATAAAACTGAAAACATTGAAAATTGTTTCCTTTACTCCGGAAATTTCACATGCTGCTTTTCTTCAGGCAGATGGACAAAATTATCCATCACTAATCTTTATTGAAGCCTCTCGCTCACAAACATCTCTAGAGAAAGTGCAAATGAAAATGTTTGTGTATATGACTGCTACAAATGTTCTTTTTGTATTGCTGAAAATTGTATGTAGCTAGAGTTTTTTCCTGAAAATAACAAAGTGACAGGCTAGATGGGAAGCGTGCACCTGTTATGGGAGAAATGTTGTGTTTTATAGTAACCGGATTCAGGGTGACAGGTGACCGTTGACCCGCATGGGAATTCATATGAATAATCAAAAGGATTACAAGACACAAATAAAAGACACCACACATATAAAGTTGCAATACACGGCGGATAATACTTGTAAGAATCCATTCATCTGAAATAAAGGTCTATGTAATTTTATATATATATATATATATATATATATATATATATATATATATATATATATCAAATAACAGATGGAATAAGTATCTTGTGATAATACCTTTTTTATTGGACTAACAGAATTTTGGAATCACAAGCTTTCGGGAGCTCTTCTCCTTTTCTCAAGTCTAAAACATTTCTGAGCAAATGAGACAGGAAACCCAAATCGGCACAGACATTGAAGGTGGTACAGCATAACACCTATCACTATATACTGAGGCAGGCAATGACATTGGTACAGATAACACTTATCACTGTATACTGAGGCAGACATTGACGGGGGTAAGGCATAACACTTATCACTATATACTGAGGCAGACAATGATGGTGGTACAGATAACACCTATCACTGTATACTGAGGCAGACATTGACGGGGGGAAGGCATAACACCTATCACTATATACTAAGGCAGACATTGACGGTAGTACAGTGTAATCCCTATCACTATACATAGAGCCAGACATCGACAATAGTGCAGCATAACCCCTATCACTATATACTAAGCCAAACATTGATATGGTGTAGGCCTTCCAGTTAAGTGTCTGGCTTAGTAGGGATGCATCGAAATGAAAATTCTGGACCAAAACCGAAAATTCAGCATTTACTTTGCCAAAACCGAAAATGACCCCCCCACCATAAAAAAAATCTTGTACTTTTATTAAAAGTAAGTAACACACCAAAATTGGATAAAAAATCAATAACAATATTTATATATTATCATTGTTAACAGCAATCACACTCCTATCATGCCCAGGCATACCCAGGTTCTAGCATTTACTGGTTGCCTGACCATGATAGGAGTGTGATTGCTGTTAGCAATCATATATATATATATATATATATATATATATATATATATATATATATTAATATTATTATTCACATGTAAACTCAGCACTGAAGGCATAGAATCAGACATACAAATCCCATATTTGCTGGTATACAATGAAAACGTATGGAAACATAGCATTGCAGGTATAGATCAGCTGGAAATCACATAAAAACTCAGCAAGGAAGGTATAGATCAAACCCCTCTGAATTACAGGCATAGATGACAGCCCTGGCGTCCACACTGCCCACATAGGACCTGACCAGCACCCAAATTACACACACAGGACTTACCATCTTTGACCCCAAACAGCCCAGCATGAGTCAACTTTGTCCCCAAACAGCCCGGCCTGTGTCATCTTGTCCCCAAGGCTCAAACATCCTGCTTGTTCCATCTTTTCCTTTCCACAAATCAATTATACATATATGATACACTTTTACAGTCACTCACTAATTCACACTTTCATTCTCATAATTAATTCACACAATTTATTATCTCACTCATTCACACAAACTCATTAATTATCTCCCTCATTCTTACAATGCATCCACACATTAACTCATTCATTCTCACTCATTCTCACTGTTTATTTATTTCAAGATTCTACCCTCCCTCGCTCCCTTCTCCCTATCTACCCCCCTCTCCCTCCCTGTCTTCCCTATCTACCCCCCTACTCCCTGCCTTCTCCCTATCTACCCCATTCTCCTTCCCTTCTCCTATCTACCCCTCCCTTCTCACTATCTACCCCCCTCTCCTTCCACTATCTACCCCCTCTCCCTCCCTTCTACTATCTACTATGATATTGACACCACTGGACTAATACGGCTTCAAACTCTACTATATATATATATATATGTCCTGAGAACATTGGCAGTGGACTTTGTGGTGAAGTTTCTGGAATGTGGGGTCGGCTGGGGTACCAGTAATATTAAACTAACAAGAAGTCAAATACAGCGCTAACAAAACAAGATAAGCTCCAAACCAAATACTCAAGGTGGTCTCCCTTGAACACACCCAAAAACAATAAAGTGAAAGAATGAAACTTAGACTAGGTGAGCTGTGAATAATAAATCTAAAACGTGTAGTTCACACCCTGTGATATCGAAAATAAATAAAAAATGGATACAATATCCGAATGTGGAAGGATCTTGTGTCCGAATATTTAGAACTTGTAACATGAAACATAAAAAGACAAATAATACATAGCGCAACCTCTAATTACAGAATAAACATCTATATGTGGGTTTAATTCCGGCATCAGGTAAATACAATTAATATGCTTACAGGATCAACGTATACAGCCAGCATATAAGTCCCAGACGGAAAGTAGAAAACCTAACAAAGTCCGTTGGCGTCTATTTTCTATAGCGCGCTGGTTGCTTCTGGGTTCTTGTGTGACGTCTCACAGGATCTCCGGAGGTTCAAAAAAACTAGCAGTAGTTTATTCTGCGGACCTTGATTGATCTTATTTACTCTTTACGATCCACGCATATAGCACTTTATTAGTGCTACTGCAAAGTGTGAGTTTGATACTGCACCATTTTTCGATCTTACCAGTAATATTAAATGAGCTGCTTATAAATCTAGATCAGGATTTCCACTTGCCTACATATAGCCTGCATTTCAGCTAATTACAGTTTACCTAGGATTAAACAAAAACAGCAAGTAGATAACTTGTAAAATGCATGTACTGTAACAAAAACAAAACAAGTTCTCCTGAACCACACAACTTGAAGAAGGAACCACTAGGAATGTTCATCATGGCTTAAAGAGACATTCCATTCACTATAAGAGTGAGTGCTAGGTGCACACATCACACACTCATGCTGCTGGAATTCTATAGGGTTAGTTGGCTGCTCTGACAGAGGTAATTTTAAGTAAAGTCATGCCAGGGTAACCCAGGGTGGCATTTCATAGACATAATTTTCTTTAGGTCAACTAGAGATTCACGCATGGCCTCGCAGTTACAATTTTACAGTTACAGTGACAATGGAAGAAGTAGGTGACTTGGTACAGGGCTGCAATCACGGGGGGTACATCTGGTACTAGCATACCAGGTCCGACCACCCTTCTCTATCACATTAGAAGGCACAGGGAAGCACCCAAATTTGGTCAACACGCATTATGTAGCATCTGGGTAGTAGAGACACTGGTGCAAAGGAGGCCCACTGCAGGCCCTAGCACCAGCTCCACCAACCCCCCGGGCATACCTCTAGGCTGATGCTCAGGCCCAATGTGATGTTGTTTTCCAGCACTCAGACATAGTATGTAAGGACAATGAGGGGTCAAAAGTGCTGGTGCCGGCCCACCCCATCTTGAGCTTCGTCTCAGGCAGGCTTTCCTGGCACAGTTGCCATAAAGATATAATCTTCACTTAACACAGGGCAGAGTGGGCCATACCATCAAGGAGAACACATAGGGAAGGTGGGGAACTATGAAGGTTATAGTGAACTCGATCATTAGAAAACTGTGTGAAAGACTTGATATCCCTAGAAATAATCTGGCTTCTTTCGTTCTCATAAGGCATATGAGTCAAATGACTTGTACCGGCCATAAAGGACCCGATGCCTCTTCTTTCCCAATCAAATATAAAAGGTAAACAGGTGACAGCGTTTTATTGATTTAACAAAAAATGCAGCAGTGATGTGCTCTTGACGCCATAATTGTTAAAGACTGAAATAAAGGAATTACAGGAATATTTTTGGAGAAACTCGATGCAGTTAAGGCTCAATGCTGTTTTTTGGAAATAGCATTTTTATAGGATTGTTACACAAAAAACCTCAGTAGCATCTTTCTTCTCTTGTATCTCCAGTAATTACAAACCGTCATTTGATACAACCGAGGAATTAGTTGAAATACATGCATGTTCTTTTCTTTATTTTCCCCCAGAAATAAAATATTCTTTCTGTGCAAATGAAATGGAAAAAATCTGGCAGGCCAATTCTTTTGTGTAGCATTCTCCAAACACTCGCTGAATATTATTAAAAAAGGGCTTTTAATAAGCTTCAGTCAACATAAAAAATGCCTTTTCAAATCAATTGTTCCTTCGGAGAAACTTTATACTAAGATGATAAATCACTTTGAAACAAGACTTTCTAAATCATTCAAGTTGGTAGAGTAATTTTTCTGTTTTGTTGCCATTTTCCTTCATTGTTCTTTGTTTATCAGCTTTTTTTCCTTTTCTTTTTTAGCACTATCTATCCCAACATATCCAGTCACATCTGCTAAATTCTTCCTCCCCTGTAACACTCTGTACTTCAGTACAGTGTTATTAAGAATATCATGTTACAACGTGTAAAGGCCGTGCCGTTTTAACACACACACAGCAAAGCTTCAGGCTCACGTTTACCATACACGCTAAGAAGTGTTACTTTGTAAAAACACCGGTGACCTAATCCTCTTTCTAGTGTGAGCCATGATGGAATACGATCTGGGAATCATTTCTTTTTTTTGGACAGTCCAGGTGAAACCAGCACAAATGGCAACTCGTCCCACAATTCGTGGTTTGCTTTGCACTCACCAATCCACTTTACTCCGTGAGGTTCTCCTTGGTGGTATGGTCCACTTTTTTTTATTTCTCCCACTTCTTATTGATTAACATATATATAACTTTATTGTGTTTTTTTATTATTTTTGACTCGGCTGCTGTTAAATCATTGGCTTCTCTAAAATAAATCTTTCAAAGAACTTGGACTGGTTTACATAATGTTTAAGTAAGGCGATTGCCACAGATTTTGTAATTGATTTTACAATATGAATCTCTACTGAAGTCTTAATTTGATATTTAAGTGTAATCATGAAGAAAGGGTAAAGAGCTTAAGGATGTCAACATTGAATAACAATATTTTAAGTTTGAGTATGTGTTTGAGCCTTTTTATGCCTACAATTAGTCTGCACCAAGCTAAGGAAATGGAGACTGGAGTGCAAATACCCCCTCTGATCTATAACACATATAATATAACTAAAATCTCAGTAGTGTCTTCGTGTTTTAAATCCAAGCAGGCAACAGCCCGGGAGTTACTATCTCAAGGTCCCATAAATAACATCTAGAAAGTTGTGAGACTGTATTTGTAGAGTATAGTCTAAAGCCTTGAGGGAGTGAACATTTTGCGTTCTCTGAGTGCATGCACAAGTCAGTTTCCTTCAGTTCAACCATGTGTTCCATAAATGCAAAAATGTATCGGCTTCATTTATATATGATATATAGTATAGATAATTGATATATGGTATCTATGATTGAAATATATGTATAATGTTTTAGACAAGTGTGAAAAAATGCCTTAAGAATGCTTTCAAAAATACATATGTTACATTTAACAAAATGTAATGTAAGTGAACAGAAGTAAAATCAATGTCAAATTAATATTTGCCGTGACTCCCGCCTTTAAAACAGCATCAGTTCTTCTAGGTACATTGCACACACTTTTTTGAGGAACTCGGCAGGCAAGTTGTTCCCAACATCTTGAAGAACTAACCCAAGTTCTTCTGTAGATATAGGCAGCCACAGTTGCTTCAGACTCG
Source organism: Spea multiplicata (assembly GCA_009364415.1). Taxonomy (NCBI): domain Eukaryota; kingdom Metazoa; phylum Chordata; class Amphibia; order Anura; family Pelobatidae; genus Spea; species Spea multiplicata. Next base: position 436 of record VKOC01034038.1, on the reverse strand, counting down.
ATGATATTGAGATAAAGGCCATACCATCACTTGTTCTTTATTTGCGCTGAAGATAGTTCTTAATCACTTTGTATGTTTGGGATTGTTGTCATTCTGCAGAATAAATGTGGGATCAATAAAGATACCTCCCTGATTATATTGCATGATGGATAAGTATCTGCGTGTACTTCTCAGCATTGAGGAGAACATTAATTCTGACCAAATCCTCAACTCCATTTGCAGAATCACTCTCCGGCCCTTCACTGAACAAACTGCAATATTTAAAATTTTTACTCATCAGCCCAAAACACCTGCTGCCCCTTTTCTGCACCCCATTGCCTGTGTTTTTGTGAATAGTTGAGTCACTTGGCCTTATTTCCAGGTCGGAAGTATGACTTTTTGGGTCTTTTATCTGCTGCACTAAGCTTCCTTGGCCGACCACAGCATCTATGGTCCT
>VKOC01034035.1:0-12558 GCA_009364415.1 Spea multiplicata | reverse complement strand
CTCTGTATTAAAGGTATAGATAAACCCCCCTAAATTACAGGCATAGATCACAGGTTGCACACCCCAAAGCCAACCCTGGCATCCACACTGCCCACATAGAACCTGTGACGGAGGCCTCCATCACTGGGGCCACTGGAGAAGCCTGACTGCCAGCCTCCTCCCTATTGACTATGGGCCCTGGGTTTGTAGAGACTTCTGTGGCTACCCCCAGCAGTATCTTCTCATCACTGGCTGAGGGGATTATCTCCAGCAGACAGCCAGGGTCTGCCACCAGGAAGAAGCCACCATTGTTTTAGTTTAATGTATAAATCAGTCTCCCCCACCTATTGTGTTGTTAATCCCGTTACTGCCCCTGTTGTCTCTGAGAGGCAGATTAAGGGGCGGTTTGTGTCCCAATATCTTGTTTTATGTAAATGTGTGTTTTGCTGGATATATCCAGCTCTGTGTGTCTAAATAAATCAGTCTTCGTTTGGTTTCCCCTACACTGAGTCTCGGCGAGTGACTGGGGAACCGGGGAAAGTGTGAGTCCCAGGCTAAGGGAGCACAAGGAAGCGGAGGTAGTCGGTCGGACTAGCCAGCTCCGTTACATTGGTGGCAAGCGGCGGGATTTCTTCTTAGTCTGAGGGACACTTACTTTCTACCGGGATTGACCGACAGGACGGCAGACTTCGGTCGCCTTGACGAGGACATGGATGTGGTATCAGAATTCCAGGGGCTACTGCGGGTCATCCTCTCCTGCTACACCACTGCCCTGCCTACAGAACAATACCAGAACCTGAGGCAAGTGGTTCGACGGTCAGTATGGCAGAGGGCTGTTATACGCCGGGGTCAGTGTCTTCCAAGCTCCGAACAAAAGATTAAAGACCAGTGGGAACTACGGATGCCATTCCTGGGACAGCAACCCCAGGAGCAATGGGTATCCGAATTGGACAAGCTGGTCCAGCAGGAGGTAGAGCTGGAAGATCACTATAGGGATCTGCAGTGGTATACAGAGCAAGCATATTGGGGAACTGCGAAAGATTGTTCTCCAGAGGACTATGACTTTGATGGCCCTGGATTATTATGGGATAGTCTGCAGGAGGATCCGGACTTCGGCAGCACAGCGGAGTGGCGGATTGAGGATATCCGGGATTTCAGGGAGTGGGACCTCCCAGATGCACTGGGACTTAAAGGTGATTTAGACTTTCTAATTACACAGGAGTGGGAACTGGAGAAGGCATATAAAAAACTGTTCGAACGCGTTCAACAGAATGCCCCAGTGTCCAGGGATTGTGTGGATTGTGTGGATGTGATTGAGCGGTCAGCTGAGGATGTTGACCCAGACGGGGTGGATGGGACTGCGGTCTCCACCCCTGAGTCAGAGGGATACTGGGCAGCTAATCCAGATCCAATACTGGAGCTGCGCGACTTTACACCACAACCAGATCCAGAGATTGTGGATCTAACTGATTTTACATCTGAGGTTGTTGGTCCGGGAGGGCTTGCAATTGGCTTTCCTTCCCAGGTAAAGGAAGAAAGTTTTCTGGGTGTAGTGGATGGGACTGCGGTCTCCACTAGCACCCACCCAGCTGAAGAGCTAGCAACAGGACAGAGCGCTGCTGGCTTCTGCCCCACACCTGCAGTGACTACAAGGATCCAGGGAGATGCGGCACCCGGCCCTTCTCCCCAGCGGCAGCTCACATGTCCGGGAGCGGAGGAACCGGTCCTCCCTCCCCAGCGGCAGGCCGACCAACAAGATCCCCTAACCCCAGCTGAAGCGCTGGCAACCGGACAGAGCATCGCTGGCCTCTGCCCAGCACCTACCAAAGCTGCAGGAATTCAGGGAGATCCAGCAGCCAACCTACCTCCCCAGCAGAAGCAGGGAGGTGGAACAGCCGGTCCATCTCCCCAGCGGCAGAACCTAATTCCGGTACCAGAGGAACCTGAACTCCCTCCTCAACGGCAGCAGGAGCACCAGGGAGGGGATGCAGGAGACATCACTACCCAGCGGTACCCGGGAGATGGCGCAGCCGGCCCATCTCCCCAGCAGCAGCAGGAGCACCAATTTTGTGAGGGCATTAATGGGCCAAATAAACTGACTGACTACGGAGTCAACCCGTTTGGGGTCTCATCCTATGTCAGTCCAATTCGAAGGGGGAAGAATTGTGACGGAGGCCTCCATCACTGGGGCCACTGGAGAAGCCTGACTGCCAGCCTCCTCCCTATTGACTATGGGCCCTGGGTTTGTAGAGACTTCTGTGGCCACCCCCAGCAGTATCTTCTCATCACTGGCTGAGGGGATTATCTCCGGCAGACAGCCAGGGTCTGCCACCAGGGAGAGGCCTCCATTGTTTTAGTAATGTTATATAAATCAGTCTCCCCCACCTATTGTGTTGGTAATCCCGTTACTGCCCCTGTTGTCTCTGGGAGGCAGATTAAGGGGGTTGTTTGGGTCCCAATATCTTGTTTTATGTAAATGTGTGTTTTGCTGGATATATCCAGCGCTGTGTGTCTAAAATAAATCAGTCTTCGTTTGGTTTTCCCCTACACTGAGTCTCGGCGAGTGACTGGGGAACCGGGGAAAGTGTGAGTCCCAGGCTAAGGGAGCACAAGACAGCGGAGGCAGTCGGTCGGACTAGCCAGCTCCGTTACAGAACCTGACCAGCAGCCAAAGTTCTGCAGCTCCTGGGAACAACACTCCTCACAAGTGTACAGCAACAGATAATCAGGAAGGACTATATTTTTATCCATTTGGATTTTATTCTATTATTTTCTCCTGAAGAAGCCAACGAAGTTTGGCGAAACACGTTGAGACCGAGCTTGTATATTATCTGGACTTCTTTTTATCGTTGGACTTTTTACCATCTTTGCTTATACCACCTTTGCTTTTTTGACAAACCAATAATACACCTATGATTCACACAAACACTTTTACAGTCACTCACTAATTCACACAATCATTTATCCTTTCACACAAATTATTTACACATATTCATTAATGCATCTACACATTAATCAATTCATTCTCTCTCTCATTCTGACTCTTTATTTCCATATTCTTGCCACCCTCCTTTCTCCCTATCTAACCCTACCACCTCCCTCCCTACCACCTCTCCCTCCTTATCTTATTCTCTATTACGCCCTCTCCTCCAATCTATTTATCTACCCTCTCCCTCTATCTATCTCCCTCCCATCTATTATCCCCCTCCCTATCTTTCCTCTTCCCTCCCAATCTATCCTATCTACCCCTCTCTCTATTATCCCTCTGCCCCTCTCCTCGCTAGTCTAATCCTTCCTCCAATCTACTCTATCTATCCCTCTCCTCCTAGTCTACCCCTTCTCCTCAATCATTCTATCTACCTCTCCCTCCCAAATCAATCTATTACGCCCTCTCTCCCAATCAATCTAATCTCCCCTCTCCTCCCAATCTATCATCGATCTCTCTTCCCCATCTATCCCATCTATCTCTCTCCCTCCCATCTATCCTAATCTACCCCCCTCCTCCAATCTATCCCATCTATCCTCTCCCTCCAATCTATCCCATTCTACCTCTCTCCAATTATCTATCTAACCCCCTCCCCTCCATCTATCTATTACCCCCCCTCCCTCTAATTATCCTATCTATCCCTCTCATCCCTCCTTATTATATATCTACCCTCTCCCTCCTCCCTATCCCTCATCCCTCTCAATGCATACTATTACCTTTCTCCATCATCCTATCTACTCCTCTCCTCCCAATCATGCCCATCTACCCCTCTCCCTCCCAATCTATCATCTATCCTCTCCATCCCTATCTCCCTTCTCACTTCCTATCTACCTCTTCTGACTCTCTAACCCCCTTCTAACTTTCTACCCTCTCCCTCCTTTCACTTACCTTGGGCTTGTAGAAGTCCAGCGGCGGGGAAGAGTGAGAGGCGCCGAACGGTTGCTGAGAACTTTTTCCTCAGCAACCGCTCTCTCTCCTCCGGGTCTATTAAAAAAAAAAAAAGACGGCGTTTCAATTGGGGGAGCACACGAGGGGGCACAGCATGATGTGGGGGGGCCATGGCCTCCTCAGGCCCCCCCCCGCTGATGCCACTGGTGGTGTGTTACTCTCCATCGGGTTAGGACCCACAAGACAGAGACCTCTATCACCAGTATTTGCAAGAAGAACTGATATCCAGCCATTTTAATTGGTTTAAGGCAGAAGTCAAGAAACTGCCCATGTTTACTATCTTCCCCACAGACTACAGCAGAAACCCCTTACTGGGCTGAAGTGGGGCAGATTGCAAATAATGAGCAGTGTGCAAAGGAAGGCCTGACTGAGAACTTTGTGGGTTTTGCTGTGACCATTGTATGTAAATTACTCACTTTTACTGTTTTAAATATCAGTGTTTTCTCATTAAACTGGGTTCTTGATTTTGCTCTCAAGTTTCAAGCATCTAGTTTCGGCTGATGTTCCTTGAGGGGACCGTGTTAGTGGCTGCTTCCAACTTGAGGAGCCGAGGAGTTAAGATTCTGTCTCTCCTGCCTATTTTATTTATTTTCATAAAAAGGCCGACCAAAATCCTTGGCACCAGGCCCATGATGCTCTTAATCCGGCCCTGGGTACAGGACATAACAAAGGACAGAGAACAAGGCAAGGAACACAGGGGATGGAGTAAGGAGCCGAGATCCTCAGACTTTTCTCCTTTAAGCAAGGATAGGAAATATTAACGGGGACATGGGGAGAGAGGAACCGAGATCCTCAGATGATTCAGGGAATAGAGGGCAAAGGCACATAAGAGACAGACAAACATGAATACAGGAACTAGCCTAGAAATATGTGATAACAATTGAAGATTCTGTCACATCATATGGCCATAGAATGCTTAGCCCACCACTACGCCAAAATACTCCAATACTGCCTACTGAATTACTAATAAACTGAAACTAAACATTGAATCTAAACACAAGACCAAGAAGGACATACCTTTAGACTGCTGACTGAGACAAACAGAACAAACAGGTGGGGCACACCTTATAAAAAAAAAGCTGAAGCAAAGAGCAGAACTGAAATCAAGGAATCAGAAGCACAGAACAGAGCATATGGAAATCCAGGAATGGATTAAAGCAAAGGGGAGAACTCTAGCGAGACAGGGGGGGGGGCAAAAAGGAAGCAGCTCCACAGCCTGGATGGAGCCTGACATACTGCTACTGCTGCGCACAAACTGGCCACTTACAGAAAGCAAGTCATTTGAAAATATGCAAACCCCTTACTATGAGCAAGCTCTGTGAGTTTAACCACTTCCTTTATACAGCATAACACAGTTAATTGATTATAAGCCCCACCCTTAACTAATTACACCCTAGAAAAGGGGGAAAAAAAACAGTTAAGCAAAACACACAATTTTTTGTTTTCTTGTTGCAAACCCTTCAACCTTCTTATTGCTGGTTGAAATATAAACCCACTGTGGTATACTTATAATACCACTTCTCTGCAGCTGCTGCACAAACTGGCCACTCACAGAAAGCAAGTCACTTGGAAAAATGCAAGCTCTGTGAGTTTAACCTTAGTAGACAGAATAATAGATTCAGGTTCCTGACTTTCCTCCTCTGGCAACGTGTGCAAATGACGCCACTCCTCCAGAGCCAGGATGACCACCAGCAGTTATCATACTTCCTCTCCGCAGAAGAGATGTGTCTCAAGAAAGAACCACGCTGATGCAGTGGTCCACTGTAAGATGCTCGTTGAGAAAGTTTAGCCCCAATCCCAGACTCAGAGGCATCCACTTCCAGGACAAAAGGTAGGTGGGGGTGAGGATGTCATAGCACTGGGGCCGTAGTGAATTCATCCTTGAAGAGAGCGAAGACGGAGACAGCTCTGGGTGACCACTCCATGACATTGGCCCCTTTCTTGGTCAAGTCTGTTAGGGGTGCAACGATCTTGGAGTAATTGCGAATGAAACATCCATAGTAATTGGCAAAACCCAGAGCCTTAAGACCAACAGGCAGCGGCCAGTCCGTGGTTGCTTGCACCTTAAATGGGTCCATCTCGAAACTCTCTGGAGTGATAATGTATCCCAAAAAGGTCACCTCTGAAACCATCATTGATAAATTCCTGGAAGACCGCCGGGGCGTTGCACAGTCCGAATGGCATTACCAGGTATTCATAGTGTCCTCAACGTGTGCTGAATGCGGTTTTCCATTCATGGTCAGCACGGATACGGACTAAGTTATAGGCCCCGCGGAGGTCCAGTTTGGTGTAAATAGTAGCCCCTCGTAGCCTATAGAACAGTTCAGAGATGAGGGGAATAGGATATGGATTATGTCTTGTGAGTCTCTGTAGTCGATACAAGGACATAATTCCCTGTTCTTCTTGACCAAAAAAAATCCTGCACCAGCCGGGCATGTCGACCGGCAGATGAACTCGCATTTGAGATTCTCCTCAATGTAAGTCTCCATAGCCTAAGTCCCAGGAATTGATAATGGATAGACCTGGCCTCTGGGTGGCATGGTACCAGGAAGGAGACCAATTGGACATATGGTCTATGTGGCAGCAGCTTCTCTGCCTCCTTTTTGTCAAAGAACTGTAGTAGGGACTTCAGAAGTGGTCAACAAGGAGGCAATGCTCCTAACAGGCTTTACTCCAAAACGGGATTATAGGAGTTGAGGGAGAGCAGATGACAAGGAACTGTAATTTCTCAGCATGTACTAGACTCACGGAGAGTGTTAGTGGAATCATAGTATGGGTGGCCTGAGCGGGATGAAGAGGTCTGCTTCCGTACAGGAGTCTCTTTAGGCATGTGGGGACAAGGTACTGCTCGCAGAAGGTGGAGTCAACAAAATTCCTCATGGCTCCAGAATCCAAAAAGGCTTCCGTGAAGCCTGACCCCATAGACCTGGACAACCAAACAGGAACAGTCATATGAGTGATAATCATGTCAGGGGACAGTTCCAGCACACCTAAAGCAGGTCCCCTTAACCACCCCAGGTGCGGGCATTTCCTGGTTTCTTAGGACAGGATCTCACTAAATGACCCGCCGTTGCGCAGTACATGGAAATTCCCTCCCTTCTTCTCCTAGACCTCTCTTGTTCCGAAAGTCTGGTGGCTCCAAGCTGCATGGGTTCCTCAAACCGTAAGGAGTCATAGGTGGAGGAATAAACTGCGGAGCCAGGCATATGTTGGAACATCCTCCTCTCTCTCGTGCTCTTTGACTTTCTCTCTGGGATTGTCTTTCGCAGAGTCAAAGGTCAATCTGAGTCACATATGTGATGACCGTATCCAGATCTGAAGGTAGGTCCCTGGCAGCGATTTAGTCTTTCAGGATATCAGATAATCCATTAAAAAAACGGAGGAGAAACAGCAGGTGCCGCCACTGTGGAAGGAGACGTCTGCAACCCAGGATCGGTACGTTGTTGTAAGGCACGTACCGTCTGGCGTACGGTACGCGCCCTCCGAGGTCCAGGACGTACCTCCCGGGGTAGACTGCGTCTTCTCGCGGAAGGGTCCTGGTCCCTGGTACCGGCTCGGGCGGCGTATTCTTTACTCCCCGCGTCCACGTGGGGAGCCAGGGAACACGTCGGCGACGCAGTCCAGGTCCCTATGAAGGGAGCGGTGCTTCGGCTCGCGCCCTGAGTTCTTCTCCTCCTGCTATCTGTGTGCAGGAGGGAGGGGGAGGAGTGGGGAGAGTGGATTCCCCTGGTGCTGTCTCCCAGGAAAGAGGTGGTTGGGGGCGGAATGGAGGGTGGAGATCTAGACGTTACGACAGACGTCACGTCTGAGATCCCTATAAAACCTCCAAGCTCCCTTATGTCGGCGCTCAGATATTCTGAGACGCTTTGTGCCCTACACAGCGTCCCCTCTACTGTGCTCCTTTACTTATTTGATTCCTGATTGTCCTGTGCTGATCTGTTGCCTGACCATTGCCTGTGACCTGACTACGCTATTGGTTGCTTCCTGTACCTGATCCCTGCCTGTGACCTGACTACGCTATTGATTGCTGCCTGTACCTGATCCCTGGCCTTTGACCTGACTACGCTATTGATTGCTGCCTGTACCTGATCTCTGCCTGTGACCTGACTTCGTTATTTGAGTACTGCCTCTACCTGATTTTTTACTGGTGCCCTATCTCCAATACTTCTGGACTGTTCCTCATACCACCAGTAGTCCTGCATTCTGGGCTCCTTCTACCTTGCTAATTCAGACGCTTACTGCCGTCTGACATAATATCTGAGCCATACATGGAGTCCGCGGGGCTAGCAGAGGCCATTACGTCTATGGCCCACCAATTAACCTCCCTTAATCGCACTGTGGGGGAATTCCAGGCGGAGGTGGCGGATCTCCGGTATCAGCTACGGGAACTTCGATCCGGACGCTCTGCACCACCCAATTCCAGACTTTTCTTACTGCTTGCCCAGTGATGTTTACACTGAAGCCTCGCACCTTTGCCTCTGACCGTGCGAAAGTACACACAGTAATTACATTATTAGCAGGCGAACCACAGCAGTGGGCTCATCACCTTCTCCGTACTAATGACTCGGTCCGTGAATCCTGGTCCACATTCCAGTCAGCTTTAACCAAGATCTATGATGATCCATTAAGAGCAGCTACTGCCCAGAACACACTGCGCCACCTCAGGCAAGGTAGGCGACCAGTGGAGGAGTATGTTACGGACTTCCGTCAAGCTGCTGTTGAATCCATGTGGCATGAGGCTGCCCTCCTCGATCAGTTCTGTTTAGGTCTTTCAGACCCTCTGACAGATGAACTGGCACGCGTTGGCATTCCTACCTCCCTGGAGGTACTTGTGGACTTGGTTATTCAGATAGATCGTCGCTTGCGTGAGCGTAGACTAGAACGTACCTTGGGATCCAGCCCTCCTAGGCGTCGGCTCTACCAGGCTCCTGCTCCAGCTCCAGTTGTTGTCCGATCCCCTCAGTCCTTTGTACCCTCCATAGAGGAACCTATGCAAATAGGTCCCTTTCGGGGACCACTCTCTGCTGTGGAACATTCCAGAAGAAGGACATTGAATCTCTGCCTTTACTGCGGCAAGGCAGGCCATATGCTCCGCGAGTGCCCCGTGAGACCCTCGAAGTTCGGAGGTAAGGTGTTTACGATGCACACCACAGAGAGACCCACTGTGTTTCGTTCTGCTCCTCACTTATCCGTCTCTCTCATTCTACAGTGGACTGAGGGTTCCATCACCACGTTGGCCATGGTGGACTCCGGTGCCAGCGGGAACTTCATGGATTCTGCATTTGCTTCTGCTCATCGGATACCTTGTCTCACTGTAAGGACTTACCTGCCTCTCCGGTCCCGCGCCGTGGCCGGTCCCGCGACGCTTCCTCCTCGGCCGGCTTCCCGGGCAGCAAGTACCACCGCTACCTGGTCGGCGTCTTCACGTGTGGTCAAAAAGTAATATTACACGTTACATACGTAACGTGTTCTTATAACCTCGGGTGACCTCCTTAATGCAGGACACACCTCCACCTGTCCCTATTTAAACCTGGACTTCCTCTTCTGGGTCACCCTTGGGTGGTGTATTTTGCTTGCGCATTGATTGTGACTGACTGCTCCGGTTTGACTTGGCTTGTTGACCTCGTTCCTGTCTCCTGATTCAGCTCCTGATTCCTGCTCGTCTGGTATTGATTCGGCTTGTTGACCTCGTCTCTGGATTCTGATTTGGCTTATCCTGATTACCTGTCTGACCCGGTTGGTTCTCTGACTTTCTGGTTCCTGTTTGGCCTGGCTAACTCCGCCATCTGGGGTCCTACCTCACCATACCATTACACTCACCAAGTCTAGAGCTCTTCATATTCACCTGGTCGATGGTAATCCTCTGGCCTCCGGTCCAGTTACCCAAGAGACCACTCACCTCACTCTTCTCCTTGGAACCCGTCATCTCAAACTTCTTCAATTTGATTTAGTCCAGTCCCCCCTTGTTTCCTACTATCCTCGGTTTACCTTGGTTAAGACTGCATAACCCTTGTATAAATTGGGAGAAGGGAACACTTTCCTTCTCCTCCATCCATTGCAGAACTACTTGTTTGTGTCAACCCATTCCTCCACGTGGACAGTTGCTTTCTCTAGAGTCACAACCTGTCAATAAGATAACGCCGGGTATTCCTCCTGCCTACCACACTTTTGCCGATGTTTTTGAAAAGAAAGGTGCAGACAAGCTCCTGCCTCATCGCAGTTACGACTGCACAATTGACTTGCTCCCTGTGCACCTATTCCGTATGGACGCATTTATCCTCTCTCAGGCCCTGAACTCAGAATTTTAAAAGACTATATTGATGATGCTCTTAATAAAGGGTTTATAAGACCGTCTACTTCTCCAGCCGGTGCAGGGATGTTCTTTGTGGGGAAAAAAGATGGGGGTCTGCGTCCTTGTATAGACCATCGCGCTATGAATGACATTACAATAAAGAACCGCTATCCTTTGCCATTGATACCCGAACTTTTGGATCGTCTTAGCTCTGCCCATATTTATACCAAGCTTGACCTGCGTGGGGCCTACAATTTGGTACGGATAAGAAAGGGAGACGAGTGGAAGACTGCCTTTCGGACACGGTACAGACATTTTGAGTACACCGTGATGCCGTTTTGTTTATGCAACGCCCCAGCGACATTTCAACATTTCCTGAATAATGTATTCCGGGACTATCTGGATGTCTTAGTTGTCATATACTTGGATGACATATTGATATACTCAGAAACCTTGAAAAAGCATAGAGAACATGTGCACAAGGTTCTCATCAGGTTGCGTGAAAACAATCTTTATGTTAAATTAGAGAAATGTGCATTTGAAACAAATACAGTTCCTCGGTTTCCTCATAACCCCCCCAGGGATCCAAATGGATAACAAAAAGGTTCAGGCCATCACTTCCTGGTCTTGTCCTACCAACAAGAAAGAAGTCCAACATTTTATAGGCTTCGCTAATTTCTATCGGAAATTCATTCGTGAATTCTCTAAAGTAATACAACCCCTTACACTTTTGACCAAAAAGGAGGGTAGATTTGTCTGGACTTCTCCCGCTCAAGATGCCTTTGATCGTCTCAAGCGTCTCTTCACCTCGGCGCCTATCCTTGCTTTTCCTGATCCCTCCAGACCCCATATTTTGGAAGTAGACGCTTCCGATTCTGCGATAGGGGCTATACTTTCTCAAAGAAGTGGCCCTCAGAACATTGTACACCCAGTTGCTCTTTTTTATAAGAGACTGACTCCTTCCGAGAGGAATTACGATGTCGGCGACCGTGAAATCTGCCCTTGAAGAGTGGCGACATCATTTGGAAGGTGCCACCCATACTGGTGTACACCGATCATCGTAATTTGGAGTATCTCCGCACGGCTAAATGGCTCGTTGGGCCCTGTTTTTTAGTTGATTTCATCTCAACATCACATATCGTCCAGGATCTAAGAATGGCAAAGCGGATGCCCTGTCACGTACGACCGAAGGATCTGAGAATACACCAGACATCGACGAGACCATCTTACACAAGGGCCATTTTTTAGCATCCTTTCCGTCTATGTGGGAGAGACTTTGTTATCATAGCACCTCTGAGAAATTCACTGCCCCTCGTTTCTGTACTCGAAAGGAGGTGTTGCTTTACTTCCGCAACAAGATTTTTGTGCCTCCTCCTGTACGTCAGGATGTAATCCGTCTTCACCACTCTACGTTGGCTGCAGGACACGGAGGTTCACGTAAGACGTTGGAGTTAATCCAACGTCTCTTTTGGTGGCCGGCTATGCGTAAGGAGATCATGGCCTATGTTTCAGCTTGCCAAGTGTGTGCCACCTCCAAGACCTCACGACAATGACCTGCTGGACTCCTTCAACCTCTACCAGTACCTGAATGACCATGGACTGATATTTCATTGAATTTTATTGTGGACTTACCTGATTCACATGGTTATACAACCATCTTGGTAGTGGTGGATTGGTTCACCAAGATGGCCTACTTCTTACCAGCCAAAGGTCTACCCAACTCCTCTGAAACAGCCACCTTATTCCTCAAAGAGATCTTCCGTCTTCATGGCTTACCCTGCTCAATCACAAGATGACTGGGTCCAATTGTTGCCAACAGCGGAATACGCCTATAATAACCAAACACAAAGGACTATTGGCTGTTCTCCATTTTCCGCCAATTTTGGGTATCACCCTGCTTCCCTACCAGCTGCTCCTACTTCCGATTCAGTGCCTGAGGCTGCAACCAGACTTCAGCATCTCATCCGGTCCTTTAATACCACACGAACCAACATCCTTAAAGCCCAAGAGACATACAAGACCTACGCCGATCGTCTCCGCTCTTCAACCCCGTGCTACCAAAAAGGAGACAAAGTATGGCTCTCCACTATACATCTCCGTCTATCCTGTCCCTCGAAGAAACTCGGTCCTTGTTTCATTGGTCCTTTTTCCGTCCTTCAGATGGTTGGTGCTGCTGCAGTTCGTCTCCAGCTACCCAATAAATACCGTATCCACCCTGTTTTCCACATTTTCCTTGTGAAACCTTGGAGACCCTCATCTGATCCTCCTCCTCCGCCTCCTGTGGAGATTGCAGAAGAGAATGTGTCAGCACATTCTCGATTCCCGAGTAAAGAACGGCCGTTTGGAATATCTC
>VKOC01034034.1:0-11479 GCA_009364415.1 Spea multiplicata | reverse complement strand
TATATATATACTGTATATTATTCTGTATATTAGGAAGTAGTTGCTGCATGAACTAAAAACATTATAGCCTTTTTCTAAATATATGAATATACAGAAAGTTCCTGTACAGAAGTAATTTAAAATTGCAGGCTATGGAAAGCAATTTTATTTTGCACTTTCTAACTTGAGAGCTTTTGAAGAGGAAAATTATGCAGTTTCAAATTTGCAAAGCTATAAATGATCTCAAATATGGCCGGAGAATGATATATTTAAACTGCTGTTAGAAATGAGTACCCAGTAGGAGGCACAAAACGTTAATTGCGCTGAACTTGTTTTTTATGTAAGGAAAGTCAATACTTCATCACTTTTCAGTTTGCAACAAACTAGAACTCCAGGACATTACTTCAGAAAGTTGCAACCAGGGCCAAACTGGGTACGACAAGATGGCTCTGGCATTTTAAGGCGAGTGTCTGCCAAATGAGGAAAGTGCAGCCAACAGCAGGATATGACAGGCCGCATATTATGGTTTTATGCTAAGGCAGAGTATGGCTGTATACAAGTTTTGTTACTTCTACTGTTTACCAGAATAAATGTAGGTTACAGTTAAATAATGAATATGGGCTTAGAGTGTAGTCTCTCATCTCTCAAGGGTTTAGGAATTACAGTTCTTTAATACCTAAAGACCAATAGTAATTCATTTAAAACAGTTTTATGGACATATGTTAGTTATTCCTTTGTTATTTCTTCATCAATTAAGCAGGTACAAGGTCTGGAGTTGATTCAAGATGTGGCATTCACATTTGGAAGCTGTGGGCCCACAACATGGGTCAAAGGAGCTCTCAATACAAGTGAAACAGTCCATTCTTAGGCAGCAAAAAATAAATGAAATCTATCAGAGAAATAGCAGGAGCACTAGGAGAGGCCAAATTAACAGTTTTCTACATTCTGCAACACAAAAGGGCGGTGACGGATTATTGTAGGATCCTTTCCATGGTAAAGAAAAACCCCTTCAAAAAATCAAGTGAAAAACATGTCATTATCCAAGTCTACCATAAAGAGAAGACTTCACAAGAGCAAATATAGAGTGTTCACCACAAGTAGCATACCACTCATAAGCCTCAAGAACAGAAAGGCCATTAGACATTACCAAAACATCTAAAAAGCCAGTCCAGTTCTGGAACAGATACTTTGAACAGATGAAACTAAGATCAATCTTTACCAGATGGGAAAAATGAATGATGAGAAAAAAAGAATGGAGAACAGCTCATGAGCTGAAACATACCACATCATCTATAAAACATGGTGGAGGCAGTGTGATAGCATGGGCATGCATGGCTTCCAATGGCACTGGGTCATTAGTGTTTATTGATGATGTGACAGAAGACAGCCAGATGAATTTTGAAGTATATAGGGATACATTGTCAGCCTAATTCAACGACAGCACTTGACTACAGATAGACAATGACCCAAAACATACTGCGAAAGCGACCCAGGAGTTTATTTAAAGAAGTGGAATATTCTGCAATGGCGGAGTCAATAACCTGATCTCAACCCGATCGAGCATGCATTTCACTTGCTAAAGACAAAACTCAGGCAGAAAGACCCACAAACAAACAACAACTGAAGACAGCTGCAGTAAAGGCTTGGCAAAGCATCACAAAGAAGGAAACACAGCATTTGGCGATGTCCATGCATTCCAGACTTCAAGCAGTCATTGTCTGCAAATGATTCCCGACAAAGTATTAAAATTAACATATTATTTATGATTGTGTTGATATGTCCAATTACATTTGAGCCCCTGAAATAAGGGGACTGTGTTTGAAAATGGTTGCAATTCCTAAACGTTGAAACGCTCCAGCTGTCACATGGACTTTGCAGTCCCAGAATTTCCCATATATGTTGTCCCAATTAGACATCACTCTTAAATTCTGATGTTTTTGGATGTATCAATGTGATTTAAAGTAACTTCAAATATATGATTGTAGTCTACAATTACTTTGTTATTTTGGAAAATACATTTTTTACTGTGAGCAATACCCTTAGATACCTTCTCTGGTGGCATCCATCAAGAAAATAGCTGAGGCATAGGGTACACTACATAAGTTTAAAGGACTTCTAAATTATATAGATTTAAGGGTGTGTAATGGCTAAATTGTCCCTTTAAAGAAATTATATACATACAAGTGCCTTTTCATTAATTTCTTAGCAACATCTATTCAAGTCAAAATAAGCATGTAAATTAATATTGGTCACCAAATTAACAATTCATTTGCCAAAAGTAAATATGATTTCAATTGGTATGACCGAAGACTGGCAATGCTTAGATTTCCATGAGGAAACTAATCTTAAACAGACCTATACAACCTATATCTCATGTTTTTTTTATTGTGAAGCAGTGTAAACAACCTAACACCAGAAAAGAGATAACATAATATTGAGAAATAACAATATGTTTCTTTAGAACAGGAAGTTTAGATGGCTGCTCATATGGCATCTACATAAAGTATCTTTTAATAAATATGTATTGCTTATTTTAATTTGTAAACACTAGTATTTATACATTTAATAAAGTGGTTGATATAGTGTGTTTGGCAGGAGGGACGGTAATAACAACATCACAAACCTGTACATACACTGTATGTATACAGTATTTCACAAAAATTAGTACACCCAGCACATTTTTGTAAATATTTTATTATACCTTTTCATGTGACAACACTGAAGAAATGACATTCTGCTACAATGTAAAGTAGTGAGTGTACAGCCTGTATATCAGTGTAAATTAGCTGTCCCCTCAAAATAATTCAATACACAGCCATTAACCCCTTAATGGCAAAGTCTGTACATGTGCGGGCACCAAACAACTTGTCACACACACACAATTACACATCCATGCTCACACAAACATTCATACATACCCCTTCCCATCCCTACTTACCTCTCACCGCTCCTGAAGCTTTCTGTCAGGCTGCTCACACACTATGCCAGCCAGAACAGTAGTAACGCTATCCACGCTAGCATATTGTGCAAAAGAAAAAAGGCACATAGAGCTTAATAACATAATTACATAGTATAAACTTGGAAACCTCAGGTTATAGTACACATTTGGAGCATAAATATATAACAGCTGGCCACTATTCATGTTAGCTAATGTTCACCCATATTGATGAGTAAGCAAGCAACCAGAAATTCTTACCGCATTTTAATGCCCTCCCCCAAAGGGCAGGGGGTGGAGGGCTCAAATGAGGCAGAAATTAAATTAGAGGAATAAAGCAAGGGGGGTGTAATACTGAAAATAGCACTTTAATGTTTATTTCCCACCTATGAATTATTTTTTATTGTCTATTTATATTTTGCATTTATTTATTTTGCATCAACACCTTTTGTTTGTGTTTTCATAATAAATCTTTAGCTCATTTCCTCTGTTGTAGAGGAATTTCCAACTTCCACATAAAGCTATTGTTTATATTTTAATGAATGACTCACAGGCTTTCAAAAGAAGACATAGCAGCAATACATTACTGCTTTCTAAGCTGTCTGCTGGCAATTCAATTATAGTTAGGATTCATATCATGCTGTCTAGCATGGGTTTATGTACAATACATGGAACATTTATACAATGATTATTTATATTTCCCCACTGCGCTCACTGGTTGGGGATAAAAGAGGAATAACAGATTGGTTTTAATCTATTTCATGAATCTTAATCATCATTAAGTCTTTTTAATCAAACAATGGATTTGGAAACCAGTGTATTAAGATAATAAATTAAATTACACTTGTATATTAATATTCAAGATGAATTGTGCAGCAAACAAAGCATATCATGGAGTATATATGTTATATCTTTCACTTAAATTGTAGCACCATTTTTTTTAACTACCGTGAAATACAATGCTTTATTGGAAGCAAAAGTATGGAAAAATTAAGCAAAAGTATTATTTGTTTGAAAAACCCTTAGAAAAAGTCTCAATTGGAGACTGAAACATTGACCATATTGCATGAAAAATAAAGCTTCTTGAATTCAAATCCTGTGAGTGCTCATCTTGATACACATGGATATATATATATATAATATATATATATATATATATATACATACATATATTTGCAAAACATTGCATGCATGTTATGCTTCATCAGTATGGTGCTCTGCTCAGGCTGACTGCCTGTTCTCGACTAACTTTCCTGCGCAGGCAATGAGCACAGGTTATCTTATATGCTACAGGTGTCATCAGATGAAAAAGACAGCGAAAATCACACTGCATCTCTGCTCTGGCCACAAACAAACATACATCTTCTTCTCATTACTCCCAATTTCCTCTCCCTTTTCTTTTTATGCCTCCTCCTCTTTCTCTTTACAGTGCCTTGCAATGGTATTCACCTCCCTTGGCAATTTTCCAATTTATTTGCTTTTCAACCTGGAATTAAAATAGATTTTTATTTGGATTTCATGTAATGGATATACACAAAATTGGTGAAGAGAAATTAATAAAATCACTTTAAAAAAAAATCTAAATAAAAAAAACAGGAAGAGTGGTGCGAGCACATGTATCCACCCCCAGCCAAGGGGCTGAACACTTTGCAAGTCACTGTATCTGCTTCCTTTTCATCGAATTTTCATAGTCTCTTTAGACAATGCAATATAGCAGCAGGTAATGCTAGCAGAATGCTTGGTTATATAGGGAGAGGTATTAGCAGTAGAAAGAGGGAAGAGCTCATGCTGTTGTACAGATCACTGGTGAGACCCCACTTGGAGTATTGTGTACAGTACTGGAGGCCGTATCTCCAGAAGGATATAGAAATGTTGGAGAAAGTGCAGAGAAGGGCTACTAAAATGGTTCATGGATTACAGGATAAACCTTACCAGGACAGGTTAAAGGATCTTAACCTGTATAGCCTGGAATAAAGATGTGTCAGGGGGGATATGATAGAAACATTTAAATACTTAAAAGGAATCAACAAGATAAAGGGAGAGAGTTTATTTAAAAGGAGAAATACTACCACAACAAGAGGACATAGTCATAAGCTATAATCTATAAGAGGGGCAAAGGTAACATCAGGAAATATCATTTACGGAAAGGGTAGTGGACGCATGGGATAGCCTTCCAGCCGAAGTGGTAAATGTTAATATAGTAAAGACAATTAAGCAAGCATGGGATAGCCATAAGGCCAAGCTAGATATAGGATCAGGGCTAGTACTAAGGCAGACTGGATGGGCCTAATGGTTCTTATCTGCCATCACTTTCTATGTTTCTATGAATCACTCTTTTTTTCCTCTCTCTTTTTCTCTCTTTTTTTTCTAATTCTTTTCTTTCTCTTTATATCTCCTCTTCTATTTAACCCTCCTTCTCATTATTTATCTTTCTCTTTACCTTACCTCTTCTGAAGTCCTGTGATGGGAGGGTGAGGTAAGTTCATACCGACCTCTCTTTCAGTGTTCCATCGAGGTACATGTGGGTTCAGTGCTGACCACCGGGATATGACATCATATCCCAGTGTTCAGAATCAATAGCCAACTTGCTTCCCCAGAGAGCAGTGAAACAGAGGTCTGTATGAAAATACCTCACACTTCCTTGATTTTGGTATGGTTATAGGGAGATTCATGATCTCCCCAACTGGCCACGCTCCTCCGGCAGCAGTTATAAAAAAACATAGCTATTGTTAATGGATGTATTGTTAAAAACATGTATACCTATTGTTCATGTCATGGAATATTTCAGGGTGTATAATTATGACTGAAATGTTGTGTATCTTCTGTGTGTAAATATTTGTATACAACTTAGATACCAGAGTAAACCAGGAATTGCTGTCCTGGAAACAGATAATTGTTCATGTGTATTCCCAGAGTTAATCTGTCCTGAAGTGCTCAGCTCAAGTGGCTGAAAAACCCTACTGTTATTTGGAATGCTGATAAATTCAGTGAATGCGATTACACATAAGTGAAATGTTATGTTCAAGTGCTTGTAATATTTATTATTTTCCATTTTTTGTTTATATCTTGTTTACATGGTTACTTAGTGTCCTACATGTAATAGGTAAACAACGTGTCCATTCCAACAAGTGACACACTGGCTAAATGCATCCTACAGTTCATCCCAGAAGTTACTGTCCTTAGAATTATAGAATAATTATGTAACCATTCTCACTTGAGGCATAAGCGGAGTTCACAGATGTCTAGTTTTAACTGGCAGAGAATTATTCTGGAATGCTATAAATGGTGGCAGATATCGCTTTTAGTAATTACAACCATTTGGTGTTAGTGTCCAGTATTTTCAACCATCTGGTAAAACTATTTATATATTGTTGATTGCCTCCTAAACTCTTTTAAAATGGGAGTCTGCCGCCATACAGTGTATGGTGGATGTTGATGCCCCGGGGAGGGGCCAGACATGGCCCCTTATGCCGCTCTTGGTGTTGCTGAATGCCTCAAGTGATTGTAGATCACTTTCTAAGTTTGTTTAACTAAATGACGTGCCAGGCACATCATTGGTTGTCACCTGACCGTTTTTGTGCGAAGTGCCTGACCGGCAATGGACGTTAAGGGGTTAAACAATCCTGGGGTATAGGTCAACAATGAGGTCATCGGGGGCACGGAGCCCACAAAGGCAAGTATCTGGGAAAGGGTTCCGTCCGCGGGAGGGTATTTGGGTGAGGTGCTGCGTTTTGGTGCCGATGTGCACTGCGAGTGCCCGCCTGACCGGTGCGAAGGATGGGCTCCTAACACTTTGGCTGTATGTTTGGGGTCATTGGCATGTTGCAGAATATATTTGAGGCCAAAAGATAGGGGAAACAAGAGTGATGGAGGAACTAGCACAACAAGTAGCAGACAAATATGAGGGGTATGTTGCGACCCAGTTTGCCTGGACACAGTTTCAGTATCTCTTCTGAAGTTGTGAAATTGTGTCCCCCCTAGGGTGGGTTTCTCAGTGTCCCTTCTCTGTTCTTTCTTTATCCTCTTAATGCTCCATCATCCTCCTCTCAACTTCCCCCATTCATCTCCTGTTCTTTTTTTGCTCTACATTCCCCGCCCCTCTCTCTTTCTCCTTCTTCCATCCACGGCCAATTGGGGACTGAGTGGCTGGGCTATGTGGCGCACTGGATTACTTTGGATTCTGTATATGCTGTCATATGATTATGGGTTTATTCCTTGTATACCATTAATTAGACCTAAAATTGTATTGAGCATAGCCTTTTGATTGTACCCATACTATACCAACTTTATCTTTATTTCAAGTTGTTTGCTTTTTCTGTGATCATGTAATACATTTGTACTCCCTTTCCTTTTTTTCTGTTGGAAAACTACCAATAAAATTTGATCTACAAAAATGTTTTTATTGTGACTATAAATAACACATTACATCAGTTTTAAGGTATTTTATATAATGTTTAATGTTCAAAAATTATCGCTGCATAAAAGACCATTTTTCAGAAGCCTATGTTAACAGATATTTCAGAATAAACTGTAATTCTTGGTGAAAATTAAGTGTGATTAGTGGCAAGCAACATGAATTTTCCTCATTTGCTATGCCATGTGTCCCTCACCCACATGTGCTGTCTAGCAGAAAAATATGTGTGAAAAGCATTACAAGAAAATCAAGAAGCACAGTTAAATTATATTTCAGAGTGAGGATATGCAAGAGTAATGATCTGAATGTCATTGGTGTGGATAAAACAATACTATCATTCTCACTGCCACGCTGGGGATTTATTGACAATGGCAGTGTTCACCTGGTCTTTAGCTATTTCACTAGTGAAAAGAAATGACTGTTTTCCGTAAATGTTTATGTGAGGTGACACGTTGCTGCCAACAGGATAGTGTTTCCCGCTACTTTTTTCTAATAATATTATAGTCCTAACTATACACCGATTTCCAGTTTTAATCTCCAATTAAGATATTTAATAACTTTACTAAAACTACCTGTAAAATATTGAAAATATTTTGATTTAGGTATATCAAAAATAAAAATACGTAATCTGTATTAAAACAGTCAAACATTATTGGTTTTATGCACATCAAACATTGTTATAAATCTTTTTATCCATATAAGTGTCACGCTACCGGC
Source organism: Spea multiplicata (assembly GCA_009364415.1). Lineage (NCBI taxonomy): Eukaryota > Metazoa > Chordata > Amphibia > Anura > Pelobatidae > Spea > Spea multiplicata. Next base: position 3,434 of record VKOC01034034.1, on the reverse strand, counting down.
AGGGAGATCCGCCGGGTCCCCCGGCCGGCAACCCGAGGTAGGGGAGACCCCCCGCTTCGGTCCGGCAAGCCGCAGCTGCCGCAAGAAGAGGGAGACCCCCCGCTTCTGAACGGCAGCAGCAGCCGCCGCGGAGAAGGGGGAGCCCCCCCGCTTCTGCACAGCAGACGCAGCCACAGCCGCCGCGGAGAAGGGGGAGACACCCCGCTTCTGCACAGCAGACGCAGCCGCCGCGGAGAAGGGGGAGACACCCCGCTTCTGCACAGCGGAGGCAGCCGCTGCAGCCTGAAGGAGGACTTACCTCATCTACGTCGCGTTCCCAGCAGCTTCAGCCGGAGCACAGGTCCGGCTCTGGTGTCCGGACGCGTTCTTCTTCACGCCACCTAGTGGCGCCCGCGGAAACTACATCAGCTTATATGGGAAGACTACGTAATCACCAACCACAAGAGCCTAGCAGCGGCATGTAGGATAGACTGTAGAGGAGAGAGTCGAGACAGTGGAATGCCAACCAGAAGAGTGTTGCAGTAGTCAAGACGGGAAATGATAAGTGAATAAACCAGAGTTTTTGTGGATTCTTGGGTGAGGAATGGGCGGATACGAGAGATGTTTTTTAGGTGCAAGCGGCAGGATCTGGAGAGGGACTGAATGTGAGGGATGAAGGAGAGGTTTGAGTCAAGGATGACCCCAAGGCATTGGGCCTGGTTAGTAGGAGAGATAGTTGTGTTGTTAATGGTGATGGAGAATTCAGGTAGTGGAGTGGAGATAGAGGGAGGGAAGATAATGAGTTCCGTTTTGAAAAGATTAAGTTTCAGGTAGTGTTGTGACATCCATGAAGAAATAGCAGACAAGCAATTGGTAATACGGGACATGAGAGATGGAGAGAGATCAGGAGAAGACAGGTAGATTTGGGTATCATCTGCATATAGATGATACTGGAGGCCAAATGAGTTGATTAGTTTGCCAAGAGAGGAAGTATAAAGAGAGAACAGCAGAGGGCCAAGGACTGAACTTTGGGGGACACCAACCGAAAGTGGAAGGGGCCATGATGTCTTGCCAGAGAAGTTGACAGAGAAGGAACGGTTAGACAGATATGAGGAGATCCAGGAGAGAGCTGTATCTCGAATGACTATAGAAGCAAGTGAGTCTAGAAGAAGGTGGTGATCAACAGTATCAAAAGCAGCAGCAGAGAGATCCAGTAGTATCAGAATAGAGTAGTGACCTTTAGCTTTGGCAGAGAGCAAGTCATTGGAAACTTTTGTTAGAGCTGTTTCAGTAGAGTGAAGGGGTTTGAAACCAGACTGTAGAGGGTCAAGGAGGGAATTAGAGGAGAGGAAGTTAGTGAGGCGATTGTACACAATCCGTTCAAGCAGCTTAGAGGTAAAAGGAAGCAGAGAGATAGGGCGGTAGTTAGTCAAACAGACAAGATCTGAGGAAGGATTCTTTAGAATTGGTGTGATTATTATTACTTATTACTTAATGATAGACCTTGCTTCTTTTACATATTTCTTAAGGTAATCATACACCTGAAGCACAAGCATTGCTTATTGTGAATATATGTTGGGTCTACAGTAAATTGTATTAAACATTTAAATAGGATAAAAACAAACATTGTGGAATATATCCTGTAAACTGTATATGGCATTCAACTCTAAAATCTATTTCTCTTGTTTTGTTGATTTTACTACTACATGCAAAATCAATGAACCTCCAGCCATAAAATGCATTAGATGGAAATCGCTGAATTTTCTGTATATAAAAAGGAATCACAGCAAGTAGTGGTTTTACTGTTATGCTTCAAAAAACATTAAGAACCATTAAGAATGAATACAACAAATAAGTCTCATTCACTGCCAGCCAGAAAATCATGATTTGACATCTTTGTCCTGGAGGAATTCATATCCATACAATGTTGCTGACATCCATCTCCCCATCTATTTTTACTTTGATTTAATTTATAAGTGTTCTTCAAGCCTGAGTGAGTCAGTTGTGTCAAAATTACCTGCATCTCTTAATCACATTTCCTTAAAAACCCACCACAAGTAAAGTATATGTATTGATTTTTATCAGATAATCATTTCAATCAGATACAACAGTATCTAAAAGTACAATGCAGGAGTCTAATGTGCTGTAGATGTAAAGAGCAAGACACTCAAGAGATACAAACCTAAAGCAATACTAGAGGCAGCAATTGGGGCTATAAATACTGAAATCATATTTTTCTCTATGATAAAGCTTTGGTTTACCGTGGAACTTTAGATTTTTTTGAATGGTAGTGCCTTATAAAACAAGAACCAACGTCTTGTTTTTCAAAAGTTATCCTTTTAATGTGTCCTAATAATGATTTGTTTTACTATCGCAATCTCAACTAGATAAAAAAAAAATTCTAAAAACAATTATAATTCTATATTCACAAAAATATCTAATTTAATGGGAAGCTGTTACAATAACAGGGTTCAACATAATCAATTAACCAACGTTACTTTTTGTTTGAAAGTCAGTTTAACCCCTTAAGGACAATGGGTGGTCCCTAAACCCACTGAAAACAATGCATTTTGTATATGTACGGGCTTTGTCGTTAAGGGGTTAATTGTTTTAGCTATTTGGTTATCCTCGTGGAAGCTAAGATCTGCATCTCAGAGTGGCAAGCCATTTCCATACTGAAGTTGTCAGATAATGGGAGAAATAATCATGCAGATCTTAAAAAAGATAAGGTACATTTGCCTGTCTTATTCCTATAAGCTTTTTTTAAAATTAAATATAATTGTTAATTAATTGAATTAAAATATTTTTTTATTTTGTGTTTTTTTTTGCTTTGTTTTTTGTTTATACTTTTATACTCTAATTTCATATTTTTGTTTCAATTATTCTGTAACATGTTAAGGTCATGTTCAATGTATAATGTATAAATTGTAAACATTTTAAAATACAAATAACATATAAGCCTTTATGTTTGTAGCAATATTTACAAGAATTGACCACTGTGAGAATTATTTTAACAATAAGATAAAATGGGCCCGTCACATTCCCAAATCCTTCAGTTTATAGGTCAGTATGCTTAAAACATAAGGAAGCTTAAAAAAAATCCTGTATTTACCCAGCAACTCAACAATGGTTTATCCTTTGCAGTTTTGGTACAGCCATCTCAGAAACCAATACTCCAGTTTATTAGTCTTAATTGAATTAGTTCTCATTTTTTTTTCAAGGTACCACTTTTTTCACATCAGCATTCTACTCCCTTACCGTATTTGCTCGATTATAAGACGAGGTTTTTTTCAGAGCAAATGCTCTGAAAAAGACTCCTCGTCTTCTAATCGGGGGCGTCTTCTAATCAGACCTCAAATAGAGGTCTGATTAGGAGACTAAGATCCAGATCCCCCGCCCCGCTGCAGGGGACCTGGATCCTCCTGTCCCCCCCCACACACACACTTACCGGTACC
>VKOC01034032.1:0-14461 GCA_009364415.1 Spea multiplicata | reverse complement strand
GCGGAGTTCGATCGCAGAGCCATAGCCAACAGAAAGAGAGCACCTACCTGAAACCTGGAGAGCCAGCAGTGCAGAAGCTGCCACCAGCCCCAGGAGGACAGCTCCAAACCCCCAACCCTGTCTCCTGATCCTGGACATCCCGTAAAGATCGGTCCGGGCTCTGGATTCTGATACGATCCCGAAGGTCCTTCAACGCATCCAAGCGCACGAAAAAGTTAGGTGAGATGCGGAGCAAGAGGATCCCAAGTAAAAGGGGCTGCTTGGCAGCCCCCCGAGCCGTCTGCTGCTACTTCTCCTCCACCTCCTGTACAAAGAGCTCTTTGTCAGCCTGCTGCTGCTGCTCTCTGATCCTTCCACCTACTTGTGGCTCCTCTACCTTTCCAGTGCAATGAATGCCACTTCCTCACCGGGAGCAGAGCTGCTGCGATCAGGCGGTGGCTTCTCTGCGTGCCTCCAGCAGTGAGGTGGTCAGCATCACCATTATCGATTGGGAGCTCCAAGACAAGAGAGTGATGCGCAAAAAGAATGGCTTTAGCGGCAGAAAGTTTCCTTGGACTGGCAGACCGGCCCCTTCTAATGTCCCACACAGTGTGAGAGGAGGAAGAAATGGGCAGGCTCTCCCCTCCTGCGCCCCCTGCCAGCAGCATCCCGACGTCACTAGGGAACCTCTGTCAGGCACAGGAGACGCGTTCTGCGCGTGCGCCACCTGCCGGCCACCCCGTCACCGGGTAAATCAATGACTGACTTTTTTCAAAGAGGAATTCCCACCAAGTTTGGTTTTTTATTACATTAAAAATATTGTGCTGTTTTCTTTCTTTAAATGAATTTGCTCTTTGCGTAATACAACTTTTTTTTATGTAGCTTCATATAAGCAGCGGTATATTTACCTTGGGAGCTGCCCTAAGGTCTGACCTAGGCCAGCACCCTCAGCCGCCACCCTCCATGGTCAGCATCACAATAAAAGGGCCTGCATGTTTTTAAGAAATGGAGCGCCAGGATATGATGCCGGGTCTTAAAGGCACACAGAGTTTTTTAATGAAGTCTATAGGGGCTGTAAATAGGTCGGTTGCGGAGAGCAAAGATCTCCCATCTAACCAGCACATTTGGTAGTGGGACACGGAGGGGGGGCTTGATCATCTAAGAGGGGGATCTGCCTCCCCCTTTTGTACCAGGAGAATGCCCCCCGCGACCTGCCGTCCCAGAATACGTCTCTGCATATTAGCCATTTGTATATGTTCTAGCTGTGTTATCCTAGCCCGATTTACTAACCATACTGACTCCTTATCGTATTGTCAGTCACTCATGAAGAATCTGGCTAATGGAAGTCTACGGTGAAACAGGCTTCATTTGCGTTGACATAAAGAATCAGCTCGCTGCCCACCCAAAGATGTGGCCCACTGAAGTCTTCAAGGAAATGTTGTGTGCCAAAAAAACAGGCCACCTCTCCCACCAAGTCTTTATGGCCCAGGCTCCACTACACTATTTCCAGTTAGTGCTTAGAAAATCAAGTCAAAGAATACACGTGAAAAGAAATCACTCAAACTAAAACAACAAAAGAATTCAAGACCATATATTTATTTTTTGGCAAGCAGCTGAGGGACATGAATTAATATATGATTTATTAATGAAGAGCCTTAAAAAAATACATAGCTGTCCTTGGGGCTTGTTTCTTTTGTGTGTAGTCAAACAAGATCCAAAATAAACTTCCTTTTAGACTATTCTCAAAGCTGCTTTTCTAACTGCTTCAAATTAGTTTTACGTTTTAATAAATCCAAACACTATGGTATTAATTAGTCTGAGTAAAGTTTATCCCAGAGGAGAATAGTAAGTTCAGGAGTTTGTTTGGAGTACACATAAGTTATTTAGCTCCCCACTGGAACATCTCCATCAAAATAGAAAAAAAAATAATGTAGCCAATATTTAATTAGAAATTTATTTGTATTGTTATTTGATATTTGAGTCCTATAAAGTCACTTCTTGAGTCTTACAAGTACGGTGATCTAGAGCAATGAGACATATGAAAAGCATATTTCTGTCAAATTGAAATTTTATTTACAGAGAAACAAAATAATACAATAAAATAAAAATATAGCTCCCATTGGAGTAATATCTGGCCTATACTTTGGCTCAGACTGAACAGCCTATACATCCTCTAGCTTTACTTCCCTGCCTTACCCAGCAAAGCCAGGCTCTGGAAAACCTCCCCATGTGGCACACACAGGTTCAAGCAAATAATGCCCCACTTGGGGTCTTTCAGGGCTTCTCATTGCTCTGGGAGCACTGGGGAGCTTCCTCTCACCAACAGCCTACCTTATTCTCTGACTTGAAGGAAGTTAAATGTCCATCTCCAGCAATTGTTACAGGCTTCACCAAAATCATGGATGGAATCCTTTAAAAAATCGTCAACCAAAAAATCTCACACTATCTATGTCCACTATTAATATATACATTTATCACCATTATAAGGGCACCAACTTAAAGCATCAAATTCTGTTTATATTCTATATGGTCTTGAGTAGGACTATCAGGTCCTATAAACACTGTGGCATGTTAGGCATAGGTATCCACAGATTTCTTTGTATGAGAGAAGGGGGAATGGGTAGGCTAGTAACATTCAGACTGGGGAACAAATCAAACTAAGTCACCCTGTACAAAAGTTGCCCAAAACACCTGTCACAGAACATCCTCCATATTTTCCATGTCCAAACCACATTTGCAGAAAGGTAATGTATAGACACCCCATGAAAGGATGCCGTCATCAATGACCACCTAAAGCCCATCCTAATTTAGATATCCTGATCGCTACTCTAGAGCTTCTAAGGAACACTCAGAAAAGGTTTCAGGTAATGGTCCAAAATCTTTAAATTAGACCAATACAGGCCATACGTGCCGGCCCTCCCTTGGAGTCAGGGGCGTCACAATATGTGCACTACCTAAGGAGTGGGGAGCAGAATATACATTGGTTAGGCATTAGCACCATGATGTGACGCATTGGCAGAGCTAACATGTTTGTTATTTATGTTCATAAAGACGTCTATTTAGTAAAGGGGGAGTTTGCACGAGAATTGTGGTTTCAGCTCTCTGACTTTTCTATTCATTATGAAGGGCAAATGCTGGCAAGTTTCTCCAGCAAAAGAGTAGCGTGAGCCATGCATTGTGCATGATTTAATGGATGAGAACACTTTAAGGAAATCTCTCTCACTTAATTATACATTATAGAAGTTCAGACAAGTTCTACCTACAGAAGAAGCTCACTTAGGTTAGCCCTCCACATGAATGTGCTTATATGCATGTGTAAAAATAACGTTTTAGAGTGGTTGTAAATGTATGGTGCCGGTGTGTTTGAGAGCATATTGTGTTAAAGTATGTATATTTTAGCCTCTGGTGTTAGCATGTGTGTGTGTCAGTGTATGGTGTTTGTAAAACTGCAGGGGTGAGACCTGGCACAACTCTCCTGCAAACTCAAAAGAAATTGCGTTTTACCTGCTCCAGTTTATAGGAAACACAATCCAAACATCATCTTAAACCGCAAATAGCTACAATCTCCATAACATTTATATGTGTATATATATATATATATATATATAATATATATATATATATATATATATATAATATATATATATATACATATATATATAGTACTGTGCAAACATTTTAGGCAGGTGTGAAAAAATTCTGTAACGTAAAAATGTTAATAGTTTATTTTTATCATTTAACAAAATGCAAAATGCAAGAATAACCCAAACCAATCAATATTTGGTTGGACCGCCCTTTGTATCCAAAACAGGATCAGTTCTTCTAGGTGCACTAAGACACAGGAACTCGGCAGGTAGGTTGTTCCTTTGCATTTTGTTAAATGATAAAACGAAACCTCCGACATCTATTTTTGAAAACACTCTTACTTTACAGCATTTTTTCACACCTGCGCGAAATGTTTGCACAGCACTGTAAATATATATAAAAGATATAATGTATAAGTGCTTGGATATGCTTGGGGGGGGGTATATTTTTCCTCTTACAAACCTTCTGAGGATACGAAGCGACTTGCTGACCTATAACTTTGCTTTATGAAGAGATTTGAACTTTTGAAATAGCAAGAGGGCCGCATCTTGCCAACTTTCATGGGTGTTCTATAGATGCCTCAGAGCTCATTTCTTACCCTCAGCATAGCCGGAATCGCCATTCTCACCTTTTTTATGAAGTATTGCTTTTTTCTTAAGGAATTGCTTTTATCCCTGTACAGATTTCGGTTATTCACACTGTTATTGTAATAAATCCACTGTAAGTGTGAATGACATTGTGGTCCTGACAGAGGCCACTGCTTGGACAAGTCCGAGGGATTACCAGACTGCTGGTTTTAAGTAGTAGTTTAAAGTTTTAAATAATTATTTTGATTACACTCTGGAAGTACACTATGTCAAATAGCTTGCATCTGCAACTCAAATTCCTTTCTTTAATCTTGTTTCTAGTTGAGAATCTTTTTTTTTAGTACAGTGCATAATAGTCTCCTTTTTCTTTTCCTAATGTATCAATAGCAACACTATAATAAATGGATTTCGATGTGTACCCTGGGATCAATAAATCACTTTTATAGCATAGAATTATTGGGGGGGTTTTTTGGATACCTACGTAAAGTACTTATCTTCTAATGAAACCTAGCAACCTACATTTTGCTTAGTAGGCTCTCAAATGTATTCATTCTTTTAAACTTCAACCGCCCTTTTTGGCATCGATTGACGATAATGCATCCTCTTGGGCTATATTGGATTATCAGTGGCCGGTAAGGCCACAAACCTTCTGTCACACTGGTGTTCCAGGGGCAGATCAGGTCCTGCAGTATGCCACTGGTGGAAGCTTCTAGAGATTGAAGTTTTACTTTGACAGTCCCTTCACCAATCCAATCCAATTAAAGTTGGAACTGCCACCATATTGGAGATATTGTAACGCAAGTTTGGCTACATTTAAATGCTTTTCTATGTTTTATTCTGCTAGTATATGCATCCTATGACATTTGTGGTCCATTACTATGAAATTAGGACTCTGTCAACCATTTAGTTCTTTTGTTGACATGTTATTTAAACCATAGTTTTATACCAATTGTTGTAACTATATATATATTATGATATATTAGCAGACTATACAGATGCGATGAAGTCTAAGACTTTGGGAAATATGCAGCTAATAGAGAAACAACATGACTTTGGATTTGTACATATGTCTCACATTTCTACCATGCAGTAAAAGATCAATTGCCTCCATACGGGGATGACTGTATATGTTTTTTTTCTGCATATGGAGGATATAAGGAAGTTTTCTGGCTGTCTAGCTGAAGAAGTCACATTCCATTGAGAAGGGAGGGAACTGGTCTCTCCACTTCCCATTTTATAAGGGAAACAATGATTGAATCCATCTAACGTACAGTTCAAAGAATTCTGTACAAATGCTTGACTAATCCTGGACGTTTTACCTGATATCACACAAAATGAGTACCACTGCTTTTAAAGGGAGGTGAGCTATACTTAAGTTTAAAAGATGTAAAACAGACCTTTTTATTTCATGCCACTATTTTTTACCAACATGTATATTTTGGTCTATATCTATAGCTATATACGAGATTGGTCTATTAGCAGTGCAAAAGTGGTTGGGAGGAGGAACATTTTCTATACACATTAATTACAGTTTGACTTATGGGGGATTAAGTGGATACATTATTTGTATAAATAACTCTTTATTGTTTAATGACATGTTTGGGTTCATGATCCCTTGAGTACAAACAGCAACAGTGCTGGTAAAACAATTTAGCACCATTTTTTAAATAAAAATGGTGCCCTGCATATAGCACTAGAAATCATACAGCCCACCCTGGGCATCATTGGATAAGCGGAAAAACCCAAGTTTATGCATTTCTGAATGACAGCCTAGAACTGTGGAACCCATTGATTTTTGTTTCAAAAACAACAGCTCTGTACACATGTATAACACACAGAATGATTAATGTATTGCCCTAATATATACAGTGGTAAGTAAATGAACACCAGCATTACGTGTTTTTCTGCATGAATTGTACTTAAACTTCGAAGTCAGACAAACACAATGGGCTTGCACTAATAACACACAAACTATGATAAATGTTCATGTCTTTGTTGAACGATAATTGACACAGTTATTGAACTAATTACACATTGGCTGAACCTCCTTTGACAGCAATAACCTCACACTAGCGCTTCTGGTAGCTGCCAGCACAACTTTCAGGAGGAATTTTAGGCCATTCTTTCTTATTCCTAGGATATCTGGTATGAACATCTCTCTTAAGGTCATTCAACAGCATCTGGGCCACTCTTTTTTGTAAGCCCTCTGTAGTACAATTACTTTACCTGCATTCGCCGGTGGACAGCCATCCTGAAATTATCCTGCATGATACCTTGATAAACTTGGGAATGCATTTTCCCGTCGTGATGGCAAGCTGTCTAGGCCCAGAGGCCGCAAAGCAGCCCAAAATCATGATGCTCCCTCCATCATACTTCACCATTGGGATGATGTTTTCATGTGAGTATGTGGTTCCCCTTTTTGCACCATATGTAGTGCTGCGTGTTCGTGAATATTTGAACCTTAGTTTCACCATTCCACAAATCATTTTCCCGGTAGTGTTGTGGAGAGTCTTTGGGAAACTTTAGGTGAACAGCAATGTTAAATTGGAGAGCGGTGTTTTCCTCCATGATGTGCTGCCATGGACTCCATGCCTGTTCATGAACAGAGATGTCAACCAGTTCCATTGATTCCTTCAAGCTTTAAGCTGTTGCTCTAGGGTTCTTTTTTTTACCTCATTGAGCATTTTGTATTGTGCCCTTGCAGTCATCTTGGCTGAGTGCCCCCTTCTAGGAAGAGTAGCCTCAGTACTAAGTCATCTTCATTTATAAACTGTGGACTGATGAATATGTAAACTCTTTGTGGTTACTTTGTAACCCTTTCCAGCTTTATGAAAATAAACAACTCTTGACAGGTCTTCTGAGATATCTTTTTGGTGAGGCATAGTTCATATCAGCAGATGCTTCTTGTAAATAGCTAGCTCAAAAGTTCTGAAGAGTTATGCAAACATGTTCGAGAGGTTTTTTATATGTCAAAGTAGCACTAAAACACACATCCAATCCCGTGTCATAGTTTGGATTCCGGGTTTGCAAATTCCTGACTCCATTTAGCTTTTGTTGAAGCGATTAGTGTAGGTATTCCATTTAGCTGTGAGTATTTGAATGACGTATTCAATTTGGACAAGAATCGATTGTCCAGTATTTGGACTGGATGGTTCTTATCTTCTGTCCTGTTCTGTGTTTCTACGTTTCTTCTGCAAAGAAGGCCAGGTTGGCCCTGCATTAAACTAGTGGGATTTTGCAAATGTAACTTCAGATTTAGCAATACCCAATGCAGAGTATATAGCCGTTCCAGATTAAAATCCATTGATTTGGTCTTGATGGGTTTGACCATACGGGTGTAAACCACAGTTTAGCCTGGACCACCGCTTAGGCCAATTTATGATGACACTTTTGTATATACCCTCATTCAGGGGATACCACTGCTCTTGTATTTGTATAGTATAAGGCAATGATCGCTATTTAATAAACATATATTAAATCCCAATGATATTGCTAAGTTTAGTAGACACTATATACTACTCATAAAGACTGTGCAAATAAGGATTGTAAACATGTTGTGTTTCACACGCCTACATACAGAATGTGATACAGTTTTAACAAATGTTATGCAATAATGTTACACAAAATTTGACAATTATGACAACTGACAATTTTTAAATTAAGCATAAAATTACATAGTGCATATTGATGGTACCTCCTGGAAGAAAGCTTCTTTATTGTGCATTACAACTTACTATTGTCTATCAAAGGGTTAAGAGCGTTATTCAATAAACATGAATATATACGTGAGAGAGTGGAAAAAATGAACATATGTTTCACATTGGTATAGCATATATAAAATACTTTTTAGAAGGGAAATATAGCCTGATTTTCTCATTTAGTCAGAGTCCTAATTGAGTGAATATCCCTGTCACGCAAGATCAGATGTGCAGAATAATATTCATTTTCCTTTAGGCCACATCCTGCAACCATTACATTAGGCCAGAATGTATGCCTGAATTAAAGTTTTTTGAGAGTTCTAGAAGGAGAAATAATAACAATTTGAATAAGATAAGCTGAATAGATCATACTTCATGAAGGTGTTGCAATGTAAGTAATGGCACCTCATTGACAAAATATTGGTAAAGGTGGGTAAAACAATTAACAGAAAGCTTTCGGCAGGCCAGGGGATTAAGTGTTGGGGTCTCCCAAAATTGATAAAGTAAGCCCCAGTATTCTAGTGTGTTTTAATTTACATATAATGTTATTTTATTAAGTGACTTATTCGCAGCACCCCTTTTAATGAGGGGTACACATCATGCTTCAATCCCTCGAGATAAGGAACACACATATCTCAACCATGAGACATCCACCTTCAGTGCTCCACGCCAGTAGAGTAAATCCAACATCACAAGCAACAACCTCCTCCATTTTATTATAAGTGGTAGGCCCCAGTGTCAGACAGCCTTCCAGTATCGAAAAACAACAATTTATTGGGTCTCATTAAAAGTACATGATCAGAGCTGTTCAAATGTAGCCACAGTACACCATAGCAATCAACATAGTTCAGATCAAATCAGATTTCACTAATGCAGGCAGGGGCATTGTTAGTGGGGGGCTACTGGGGCTGAAGCACAGAATGTCAAGTTCATAGCTCTGAATGGAGGCTCTGGGGCTAAAATATGCTATTCGGGCTATGGCCTGGTTGGGGAGGCAGGCATAGACTTTCTTGGTTGCTCGTACGCTGTGTGTGCAGCCTCATGTCCAGCCATGGGATCATATGACAGTGGGCGAGCAGCCAAGAAAACCTGCTAAGGGGATGGGTAGTGGGAAGGAGGAAAAGTGTATGTGCATGCATGTATGTATGTATCTGTGTTTGTGTGTGTGAGCACAGTTATGTAAGTGTGCATGTAAGCATAGATGTGTATATGTGAGCATGGATGTGTATGTATGTATGTGAGAGGCCTCATGCAAGACACTATTAAACAGGGAGGTTAGAGTAGGCACCAGGTGAGGTTTCAATACCTTATAAAATTCTGCAGGGTACCCATCTCGACCCGGGGGCCTTCTTATTATGTGATTTAGAAATAACAGACTGGACCTCAGTTTCTATGACCCGGGCATCCAATATATCTTTCTGGGCTGCACCAAGCTGTGACAGGCAAGCCTTTTCAAGCAGTTCCAACCCCAAGGCGAAATCATCAGGGGCAGCCGTGTAAAGCTTAGCAAAATAGTCCCGGAAGGCCTCATTGATACCCGTTGGCGTTGATACCAACTTATTTGGGGAGACCTCCAAGTGTGTAATATTATGTCTAGGTTTTCTGGGCCTTGCCCCAGCTGCCAGAGTTCTACCTTGACCTGTTACCCCATTTAAATAACTTCAACCGAGTATAATCTATTTCAGACTGTGCTTTTTCCTGTAAAAAGGTATCCGCTAGCTGTTTAGTGTGTGTGTAGAGGTGTTTGTTTTCCGCTGTTGGTTGCGTAAAAGCGCTGCAGCAGCATCCCACGTAAGGCGATTATAATTAGCAGTCCACTGTTTAGACTTTTGCGCGGAGTATAAAATGATATGGCCCCTAATCACTGCCTTGGCCGTTTCCCAAAAAAGCACAGGGTTCTCCACATGCTGTATGTTGTCATCAACAAAATCCCCCCCACGTTGACTCCAAAAAGGACGTAAAGTTATCACTCAATAGATATTGGGGAAATCGCCAATGTCTAGTGTAAGATGTTGTAGCCTGAAGATCCAGGTGAAGTATAACGGGTGCATGACCGGAGATAAGGATATCACCAATAGAACTATGTGAGATATGAGGAACAAGAGAGGGGGAGACCAGAAAGAAATCTAACCCTGTGATGTACACTAGATACATGAGAATCATGAGTTGTTGAATGAGCTGCTTGCCAAGGATCAACTAAGTGTAAGTAGGTGAATACCCGCCCCTTTGGGGAATGAGGTAGATAGAGATGTTTTAAAAAAACATTGACCATCAAAAACAAGAAACAAGCAGAAAATTAACAAATTTTCCTATTATAGGTACAACTTTTAGTAAATATTTTTTCAAGATTGCAAATTTAACCACGTGGTTATTCTTCCTTGTAAATGATTATCATAAACCCATAAAGCCTTAAATGGTTTTTGAGGTGTGTGCACAACAAAGAGAAAAAAACAACAAAACATTTTTAATCAAAATCTATGAATTTACATCACAAAGATTTAAAGTTAGGTCGCTGTCTGTTTTTGGGTCCATGTGGCAGGAAGGATCTAGAATACGCTGGAGGTGGCATATTGAATTACATAACAAATCCAACAAAGAAGGATTAGAAATGTCTGGGGCTATTGTAAAATACCAAGAAGCAAATAACGAGAACTAATTGTGTCATCATGTTTATAGGATACAGCAAAATATTTTCTGGAAGTAATTTGAACAGTATTTAAAACTAAATGACCTGAAACCTTCACTGCATGAATCATCGATGAAGTTTAACGCACATGGTAGAAAGATGGCTTGCAGTGGACAGTGTCAGCAGCATTCTAAATGCACGGTGCCAACATCCAAATGCGCCTATGAGACATGATTCTTGCCGTGTTTTCATAGCGTGCAATAAAAAATGTTTATTGAGATAGTAATTAACAGGGAATTTTCCTCCAATGGACAAATACTGTACTTTTACTTATACAAGCATCTGTTTCAACACACCAATCAACCAGGCAGTTCTTTAGACGAATATTATAAGCCTCGTAGGAGTAATTCAGCTGACTCTTACATGGTAGCACATTCTAACATGAAAAAGTCAAGGGAGGGGGTCATAAAATGTGTTCAGATTGCAATCAGGTCAACAAATAACCCTCATTGATCCTTCCTGCAACCTGCTCAGCCATCCTAGAGGTGGCATGGATCACAGTGACATTTTGATGGTGCGTAGTCGAGGTGGCCCGTCGTTTCCAAGCGGAGGCTGAAAATCAGTGAGATTATTGAAAAAACGTACAGTAAGAGTACTGATCGATATAGCTCTGTGGACATTTTTTACTTAGACGCTTTGTGGAAAATGTGCAACATGCCTGAAAAGCTCTCTGAACAAAATGTCAGCATATTTTTCCATCTTAAAGTAATACATTGCTGGTGTGAAGGTTTTTATCCAGGCCAGAGTAAGTCTAGGAACAGTAAAACAGTAGAAACAGTAGGAACATGTGCATAGCAAAGGTTCAGTCGGATCACTTGCCTGAAGATGCGTGTGGACCATGAGAGAACATAAACATGATATACAGCTTGGTGAATCAGAAGCTACACTACACATGTAGGTAAAAGATATACTACTGCAAAAGTGACATAATCTGTGTGAAATATCTTATAGATAAAGAACAGCGTTCTACTTGAATGATGTATGTAAGGACCAGGCTATGTTTTGGCAAACACTTCAGCTCTGCACCTTCAGTCCTGGGCTGGTGCAGAAGGATTTCATTAGTTTGTTGGAGAGAAGCCAAAGCAGACAACTCTCAGTCAGAGCCAGGCCTGCTCTGCAGGTAATATTTTCTGTGCGGGGCGAAATCGGAGGAGTCCAATCAATTTTCTTTTGGACATGCCCACAGCTGAATGGTTCCTTAATCTGGACCAGATCTCAACAGTCTTACAGAAGAATATATGTGCAGATAATCCTGGTTACTGTGTGATTTTTGCATTTTGATTGTGGACTTGTGTGTTGAAGGGGAACTGACTATAGTGTTTTATGAGTTATCACGTAAAGGAATGAAATAACGCATGTGAAATACTTGGAGTGAAAGACTAAAATGGCCTACTGCTGGAAGTTTTCTGGACAAATGGACTGCAACTAACATTGATTCTGTGTTTACCCATCAATTTCAGTTTGAGCATACTTTTAAGTTTTGTAAATAATGGGCTGAATTCAATGACTCCCTCTATATTTTAACGGGTGGTAGAGGTAGCGGAATATGCACTATTTACAATTGCTTTGCCTGTTTAAACTCCCATGTAACTGTGGCCACATATTCTAGACTACAAACACTAAAAAAATATCCATTGTGATCAATAGGAAATAACTTCCACTAAGTGATTCAACTGGGCGAGCAGAGTATTAGAATAACTTTAATGCATACATTTTACATGTACATTAAATACCCTAAAAACATCCACAAGACACACTTAAATATAAACAATATGACTCTGAATTAGAAGTTGCATAGATCTTTTATTATTAAACCATATTTACAGTCACTTTCATATGGGAATCATATTTTTGTTACTGTTATTCCAATTTTTGATACATAATTGTAATAATGTTGTTTTTTAGATTGTTCTGTCAGTTAATACATATTATTAGGCGGAAACCCCCCCACAAATATATTAATTTAATAGAAACATCAAATCAAACATCAGCAAATATACTTATAGTACTGATTCTATCCCTTTTTTATATAATGAGCTTCTGCTGTGGCTAACGTTAATTATGCATTTTTCCTTTTCCAAGTGGTGTAGAAGTAGAAATAGTGCTACAATTCAGCTAGTATTAAAGATTTTTAGAAGGACCATTGCCCGATGTGTATGGTACATATGCTTGATGGATGTGTGGAAACCCCAATATGAGCCATCTGGATGAGGTAGATTAGGTTATGTAGTCTGGAACCAATTTCTTGATATTCTGCATCGTGACTCATAATGCCTGAATCTTCCATTTGCATATTTGTGGAAGTTGAAAGAAAAATACAAGTCCATCACTTTCAACATTTCAAAAAACATCATTGACCTGACTGTACAAGAACTCATCTTACTGTAGGAATCAAAAATTTTAAATGTTGACCATGAAATATTTTTTTCTGCCACTGTGTCATCTGGACAGCTTCTAAAACTTTTCGTGAAAAAACTTGTGTATTTATGGACATATTTGGAATATTTTTTCAGAAAAATATTGAATAGCGCATATTTTCCATGTTTATTCCTGTAACTTGCATGGTAAAAGTCCGTTGACACATGTTATTTGTTTGGGTCATTTGTCACCTCTTGATTGTTCACCAGCCTGCAAGCTCACTGTTTTCAGCAATAACTGAGATCAGAAACATACTTCCAATGGAGGCAGTTGGATGAGTTATGACCAATAGCCTTTTGCTGATAATATTTACATTTCTAAATTAACGATCCATGGAGATTTAAAAAGGAGACCCTCTGTTTCTGATTAGTTTCTTTTTTTTTCTTCTTAAAAAAAACAGCAACTATAAACTTGTAACCTACTCTGCTCCAAAAAGTGATTATTTTCTTTAAACTTTCTCAAGGCATCACGTTTCTTGTTAAACCCTATTTAACTCCCTGGACCTTTGTAAACGATAAGAAGTTTCTGAGTAACCCTCTTGTCTGAGGGGGGGGTAGACTACATAATTGAAAATCTCACTAGTTGCACTATTTCTAGTTACTGAAATACATGGAATTACAGGCTTACTTACATGGCGTACTATGTGCAATGATTTTAAATCACACTTTACCACTGACTGACACATATGCATCAAAAGTAACAATTTCTATTCGCTGAATTCATAGTTGCCCACAGTTTTTAATTTTATAAAAAAAAATCCAACCATTATGTTAACAATAAGTTCTGAAGTGAGCTTAGCCATAACCCATAACAACTTGAACACTGGCTTTTACCATAGAAAGTCTATGAAGAGCTACAAAATTCCTCAAGATACAGAAAGTGCGTGCCGCTAGCGAAAGCATAAAACTCTGCAATATGTGGGGGCCATAATCCCCATGAAACATTTCCAAATAACACCATTTCTAATGAGGTGCCAGAGGAAGAGAAAGGGGATTAAGGCAGCCACAGCTCCTCCTCAACATTCCCTGTCAATTCCAAATATGCTCCACCAGATCCATCTATACCCCCAGCCACAAACACTTTTTTTGTTGTCTTTTGAAAGATTTTAGACGTATTTTTCCTATATCCTGGCTTTTCAATAAAATCAGTGGGAATTCTGCAGAACTTTGAACTACTCAGCAAATAAAAAATAAATAACTAAGGCTGACTTCTGGCCAAATAGCTTTATGGCAGAATAAATACATCCATCTCTTCTAAATGCCCCCGTTAGTTCCTTTAGGGGCGTTATAAAAAAAATATATATATATACCCACTAAACCGAAGCTCCAAAAATCTCCCAGCACATTTGCTTTTTCTTGTAGCAACAGTCTACTATACATTACGTACTGTAAATAAACCCAAGTTGAGAGATGACCTGGGAATAGTTAAATTTGTTGCAAGTGATCACCCATTTATTAAGAAAGCAGAAGTGATTCATAGACAATTAGTCATGTTTGTTTAAACCCGGC
>VKOC01034031.1:0-20973 GCA_009364415.1 Spea multiplicata | reverse complement strand
AGTAGTAGTAGTAGTAGTAGTAGTATCAGCTCTCTATTATCTCTTCTCCCTAGTTTGAAGGTGAATGAATTGAAGGTAATGGACGGAGAAGGACCCTCAGGAAGCCAGAAAGCACATAAGGTAAGTATATTGAAACTTTGAAATCATTTTGGAACATCCTGTGTTTCATGATGTCATATGAGAGGTTTACTATATTGTCCTCTTACCAAGCATTATTCATCAAATAACCTTCTGCCATTCCTTGCCCAAAAAGAACGTGTGTCACTCTCCAATAGCCCATAAATCATATGTACGATGGTGGGTAAATATTACTCATCTACTGGAAGTCTTTCTGATAGAGGATCTGGTAACTTTAAGTCACTTTAGGTAGAGATGGATACTATCTAGGTGTCACAATATTAAGGTAATTGAGATGAAAATGCGGCAAATTGTAGATTATCTTGAACTAGGTCATCTGAAGCTCAGCATGATTATTAGTGGACAATCAGGCTTTTAACACGTTTGATGATGGTGATTTGTATCAAGCTGTGACCCTTGAAGTTCCCCTCAAAGTCAAATAACAACTTAACCTTTAGCGAATTAACCCCATTGGCTATGGAATTATCCTAAATGATATAATGTCGGCACCAGCGTTCTACATCACTGAGAAAATGT
Organism: Spea multiplicata; assembly: GCA_009364415.1. Lineage (NCBI taxonomy): Eukaryota > Metazoa > Chordata > Amphibia > Anura > Pelobatidae > Spea > Spea multiplicata. Next base: position 20,319 of record VKOC01034031.1, on the reverse strand, counting down.
TCTTGGGGGTTATTCTCAGACTGCAATAATACGTGTTTATGAAATAATGAAACAACACAAAATACTTATTCTACAAGTTTGTCTTGAATGTATAGATCCCTAGCTATTATAATTTATATATATGTTAGAATACCTAGAATACCTAGAACTGATGCTTTCTCTTGAAGCTAAAAAGTTGGGGGGAAAAAGCTGATCAAAATTGATCTAGAAACATTTGGGGAAAATATGAGCCTTTTATTAAGATAACTAGATACTTGCAGTTAACCAATAACTATACATGTTGTAGTATTACTATTTACTTATTATTATTATTATTATTATATCCTTTATTTATATAGCGCCAACAGTTTACGCAGCGCTTAATAAATAATAAATTCAAGGATATGACAAGACAAGAATTGACAGACTAAGACAAACCGATACATTTGGTGGAGAGAGCCCTGCTCGCAAGCTTACAATCTAGAGGGAAAATGGGGTGACAAACATAAGGCATAGAGGAAGGGTGAGAGGTATTGTGGGGGGGTATCGATGACAAGGATGTTCTAGCAGCTAAGATGGTATGCGTCTCTGAAGAAGTGGGTTTTTAGATGTTTCTTGAATGTCAGGAGGGAGGGTGAATTCTGAAGGTTCCTTGGGAGCAGATTCCAGAGATACGGGGCAGCTCGAGTGAAGTCTTGTAGACGGGAAAAGGAAGAGGTGATGAGTGAGGAGGAGAGCCTTAGCCCATGGGAGGAACGTAGGGATCGAGTAGGAGAGTATTTGCTAATGAGGTCAGAAATGTACGGAGGAGCAGTATTGTGGATGGCCTTATATGTACAGTACCAGGATCTTAAATTTAATTCTAAAGGTAATCGGGAGCCAGTGGAGGGTTTCACAGAGGGGGGAAGCAGAAGAGGAGCGACGTGCAAGGAAGATGAGCCTAGCAGCGGCATTTAGGATAGACTGTAGAGGAGAGAGTCGAGACAGTGGAATGCCAACCAGAAGAGTGTTGCAGTAGTCTAGACGGGAAATGATAAGAGAATGAACCAGAGTTTTTGTGGATTCTTGGGTGAGGAATGGGCGGATACGAGAGATGTTTTACTTAGATGATCAATAGCCGTTACTCCTTTTACTCAGTTTGTTTTACAATGTGAAATATTATATATTTTCTCTGATTTTATTTATGAATGCATCTGAGAAAAACACATGCGTTAAGTTCCCTATGTAATTAACCGACCCAAAGTAAGTTACTTTATGTATTTAGCCGTTAGCAAAACCACGTAAAAATGTGAATACACTGATCTCTGTGTAATGTCTAGAAATGTTTTAATGATTTAATAATGATGATTTCAAGTTTGTTTTACTGAGAGATACAAGCGGCTCTGGTGCATCAAAGCTTAAATTAGAAGGGGTTCACTCAGAGGACACAGCATTATATTTAAATGCAGAGTGTGGTTTATTGACGTTGATGGTAAGAACGTATACAGTGAAGATATACATTCTCATTTTAGCGGGGGTTTCAGATGCCGACTGTTGTTTGCGACATAAATAATTAAACAGGAAAGAAAACGCAAAGGTTGTGTTGTGATTAGAAGATGATGTATTTCAAGGAAACGTAGTCTGAGTGGTTTTGAAGCCATCCTTTAGGTATCCCATTTCCGGCTGGATTTGTATATTTCCAGACGCGTTCAAGCTTAGCATCATGGACGTCAATGTTTACTTATTGGCTTTACATGTTTCTTTGGGATGTCCTTTTCCGACACTTTAGGTAAACTCTGGTCTGCCATCTCACCCACATTTACAAAGGCTACCTGAACCAGTCAACAACAATCAGCAACTCTTCTATTTACCGGCCAAAGTAGAGGTCCCAAGGACTGGCTCTCGAGGTTTATTTTGACTGGGAGTCAACTTTCTCTGCTTGAGCTTCAAATGATGGCAATATTCTAGAATTTCTCTAAACACTGTGTACACCATAGAACTAGAGTGACATGTACCGTCACACTTACTCCGTAACATCACAATAATTATCTGCTTGCTTCCTGCATTTTTCTGTGTTATCATAAGAGGCAGCGAAGTGTTCTCCATGCACTCGGATATTTTTGCTTGCGTATGTTGTTTTTTTTTGTCCTGCAAAGACAACCTTTACAAAAGTATGATAAATATAACTATATCTAAACTGAAACATGCAAGCTTAAGTATAATAAAAGTTACTATTTCCCCAGTTTTTGTAATTGATTCAAAGTGGTCATTGGTTCTGTTACCTTCACCCCCCTTACCAATGACATTACCTACGTGGATGCTTGATGCTGCCTACCTTTTAGCAGCTTGTTTGCAATAGACTGGCTGATTAGAAGAACCTTCTTTCAATTTATTGAGGAGCCACCAGTATCTTCATTATGAGTGGTTTCAGGGCAGAGGATTCTGTTGACACATAATTACTAACATTACATTTTTAGAGAAAAAACCACCATTCATGTAAACTATCCTCGGTCTTTGGTCCTGACTTATATCAGTATACCCTTATAATGATCCCATGCAGGCTTACGCTTCCACATTGTGTGGACGTTTGCGTGCCTCTACCACTTCTAAAGGATGGGTCAACCTCTAGTATTTTAACTCACCTTCTCTACAAAATAATCAACTTTTCTTTATCCGTATGTATGAACCAGTGACCATGTTCTTCCCTTGGTTCCATGATCATCCCATGCTTATAATATTTCTGTTATTTGACATTATTTGGTTATCCTGCCAAATTCCTCTATCATCTGTTAACAGGCCAGATGTATTCAAGTGTCAAGCATGTACAGTACACATCTGCTCAGAAATTGTGGGTTAAGTGTTGACAAAAACTGTATGAATTTTAATATACTTTAAAATTATGTATTTTAACATACAACCTCGCATCATATATTCTATACATACAAAGTGGTCTCATTATAGAAACCTCTTTGAGCAACATAATCAAAGGTCACCATGGTACTTTAAAGGCATAATGGTTTTTCAAACCGCATTTGATTTTCTGCTTCATGTACAACTACGGTGATATGGGCTTCCATGAGCTACTCATCCTTTGTTCACTAACCTTTTTTGCAAATCTACCAGCATTAGTCACAGGGAACATATATGAGGACATATAGCCACACTTGTTCCATGAGAAAATGGGGTTTTTAGTCAATTCCAATACTTTTATTGAACCAATATATAAAAGATATATCTTCTTCAGATGAAAATAACGATCCAAATAACTGATCTATGGCAGAGAGTCTTTATGGTGTTAAACTATTTTAGGTGTGATGTCACAAGGGGTTGGTTACTCATGGTGGTCACATGTAGGATATAGTATAATTATGTCACTGCATAGTCAATACAGATGAAAATGAGTATAAAAAAGTATGTGACTGGCTATCTGGCACACTCGGCAAATTCCTGGTGGACCATTGGCCTAAATCGCTCCATACGCACCCAATCTGCCACTCCAATGTGTGTGTATGTACATGTATATGTGTGTAATATATATATATATATATATATATATATATATATATGTGTGTGTGTGTGTATATATGTATAGGTGTGTAATATATATATATATATATGGAATGTTTCAAACCACAAGCTACTTGAAAACATTCCATCCATATTATTATTTATACAAAACATATTTTGTAAACAGTTATATGTTTTTTAAATGAATTTACATTAATTTAAATTAATTTCCCTAAAAATATTCCATCAGTTCTACTGAATACAACATTTTATTACCTAAATCCAGCATTCGAAACAATCATTTCTGGAACTAATGCTCATGGCACAAATAATAAAGTCATTTTTCCCCTCATTCATAAGTTTTGCCATGTGACACAAAAACATGCACTGATAGGCTGTTGCAGTAGAAACTTAAAAGGATTACTTAGAAGTTTTTTTGCGCGGTTCTTAACCTTCAGATAAAGGCACATCAGATAAAGTTTGTTAGCTGAGAGTGGAATTATTTTATTTTTTAAATTGCAACGGCAACTTTTCAAGATTTCAATGACCAGGAAGGCATGCAGGAAGGTCTCCAGGAAGGAGACTTAGGTATAGCTACAGGCTGTCTAGGAGAGGGCTGACATGGGTGGAAGTATCGCCCCCTGGGCTTTAAACAATTTGTACCATTACATTAATCTTTCCCCGAGTCTTTTATTGCAATTCTACATACCGCCACCAGGGTGTCCAGTGGAAGAAAGACCGGCACCTTTTATGTGCTTTCCATTTAATATGTTTTGGACAAGACTGCCTAGTGCATGTTTTCTGCCAGATGTGTCTTTAGCTACTTAATTACTGGGCCATTTGGCCGACTTGTGTCCTCGGTTAAAAATTACCGTATTTATCGGCGTATAACACGCACTTTTATATCTAAAAAAATAAGTTTAAACCCTAACTTTCTGTGCTGCACGATCTGCAGCCGCGTCTCCAGCACTTCCGGTTCTGGCGAGGGTGCGTGTTATACGCCGGTGCGTGTAATACGCCGGTAAGTACGGTATAGCTTGGAGGAAAGAAGAGGGAGGGGAGATGAGGCTGAAACATGTAAATACTGCACAAAGTACAAGAAGGGAGTCTATTGCAAATAAATTTAGATGTAAGGAAGTTTTGTGTTACCGAGAGGGTGGTAGATAAATGGAACAGCCTCTCATCTGAAGTGGTAGAGGACAATAGAGTAAATAATCTAGACAATGCATGGGCTAGGCATATGGCTCTGAATAAGACAAGACCAAGGATCGATTAAGGTCTGAGTCCCTACGTCAGGAAAAATGGGCGAACTAGATGGTCCAAATGGCTCTTTGAAGGACACTACTCCATTTTTCACGCAGTGGTATCTGTCTACATTCACATGTGCTACCGGAGCATTTTCCCAATGGATTTTGGCTAAATAGTATATATATATATATATATATATATATAATATATATATAATATATATATATATATATATATATATATATATATATATTGCTATAGGAAAGTATAGAAACATATAGAAAAGAAATCAAAATGCGAGACTGTTCCTTTAAACGTTAAACGTTGTGGTGATGCAGGAGGAACTCATTCCAAAGCAGTATTTCACTTTCATTTTTCTTTGTTCAGTAAAGTTCCTAAAATGAGAGAGTAACAAATAATCGGCAGCTCTTCTATGTGATGTTACATTTAATGGAGGCAGTTCTCTGGATATTGGAAATCTTTCAGCTGATGGCAAAAAAAAACAACCGCCACTATAAAAGTATTTAGCCCCCAGGCCAATTGTTTATGTCCTTGAAAAGCAGTGTATCTGTCACATAAAGCACAGAGTTATTGCAGGAATAAAACAGAGTCAGTGAAGCCTTTCCTTCTATCCAAAGCTTAAAACATTACCAAGGTGGAAAATAGAGCTCTATGGTGTATTGCCAGGGCCGTTAACATTGAGTGGGTTGCTGATCACTCAGTTCTGTCCTAAACCATCCCAAAGGAGGATAAAATGTGCCTTTCCTTGCATTGAGAAATTAAAGCGGCCAAGAAGCATTGCACTGGCCCTCCTTTCAAGTAAGGAGAATTGTTAGAATACGAGGTCATCATCTAAAACTAGAAACTTAGATGTAACATAAAGTTTTTATTTTGTTAAAGTGGTAGATAAATGAAACAGGCTCCCAGTAGAAGTGGTAGCGGCTAATAGTGAGGGAATGTAAATATGCATGGGATGGATATATGGAGTCTAAGGCAGACCCAAGGACGGTTTTAGGTCTTTACATCAGGACAAATGGGCTGACCAGATGGACCAGATGTCCCACTTTGACATTTTATGTTCCTATGGGATCTACAACTTTTTGTGTCCACCTAAGAAAAACCTCAAACATTTTCTACAAGGATAACTCTAGGCATCTCACAAGGTTGATTAAAACGCCGTCTATAGGTACACTATTAGTTTAGGGACAGCATTAGGCTACTTTCTACACCTCATACTTAAAATCAGCCTTACAAAAATGGTGTTTTTCAGCAATAACCTGTTCAAAATCAGGGTATGAAGTGTTATGCAGGTTAAGATCCATGTAGCTAAAGTTGTATACTTTGTTTCCATAGAACTTTGCTTCCATATAAATGTAACTATAAATATTTCTTCGAATAACATAAACACAATAAACTGTGTATATCAAACCACCGAAATAATAATATAATAATTATAAATAATAATAAATAATAACAATTAATAATACAGAAAAGGCAATAAGGAACACACTCCACGGAGCAGCACCTGCTTTCTTATTATAGGCATCATATTATAAAGAGCTTATCTGATATATCCACGGGTGATCACTCCCACGTTTCCCTCACCTGGTGGCACATGTAAGGTACTAGAAGACCTGCTCTACTTGCCACGATCCAGAAGCTGTAAGAAGGCTCCAGCTCGCCCGGCCACCTGCCTTTGGCTTCTGTAGCAATGCCACACCAGTCACGTGGAGGGTGGCAAAGCTGGCCGGGATTGGCCGTGCCGGAAAGGTTTGTGAGTGTGCATTGGTCCTGCGTGGGGTGGGCGTGGGCTGGAGTCGCGCCCCCCCCCCCCAGTCTGCTGTGATCGTGGCAGTGCGGGCATCTACATTGTAGCAGGAGCTGCGCGATGTCTCCAGATCATCAGCCTGTCCAGGGGCAAAGCGCAGGCTTCACAAACATGCCAGGACTGGCACACTGAGACTCAAGCCTGTACAGAGCAAGGGGACAGGGGGGAGAGCCGCTACACTGCAGGGAGCAGCTGGCACTGCATGGTGGAGGGCACGCTGCAAGTGGAGAAAGTGCCTTTGAAGAGTACGGGCTGCCCATCCTTCTTGATGGTCCATTGCTAAGTTGTGGTTCCCAGAAGTGACTCGGACGTGTAGGGGCACCAGTGGATCTCTAAGTCTCCAGCTTTTACTTAGTACCCGCCAAGGCTGCAGAGATGTGGCTCTTGGAGCTCCTGCTGGGGGTGGCATGGCTGGCAGGGCTGGTGAATGGTCAGAACGAGACGGAACCTATCTTACTGGAGGGCAAGTGCCTGGTGGTTTGTGACTCCAACCCAACGTCTGACCCCACCGGAGCCGCGCTGGGCATCTCTGTGCGCTCCGGGAGTGCCAAGGTGGCATTCTCTGCCATCAGGAGCACAAACCACGAACCATCCGAGATGAGCAACAGAACCATGATCATCTACTTCGACCAGGTGAGTTCCTACACACAGGATGGTGGTGGCTGCAGGGAAGCAGGACTCGGGGTGGGAGAAGATGGGTCAGATCTCCACTAGCGGTGGGAACATCCTGAAGATAACACCAGCCTGCGAGGTGACTGCACACATGATCATTTAGAAAGGGTCACTAATTAAAAAGTAATAGGTATATTCTCCATTTGCTAATTAATTGATGATAAAGACATTTTCAGCAGTGTGTTAATGTGGTCTGGGTTTTTACATTACATTTGGTTTATTTTAATACACTGTATATGTGTGGTCTATGGTGGAGTCATCTGGCTCAGGTTGACCAGCCTCATGTACATACTATGAACTAAATAACTAATTAAATAAAAAGGTGATGTAAAGAAATGAAGGGTTATCACTGTGCTTAAGATAGTTTTGTTAGAATAGATCTGTTGTTTTATCCCTTAGGTGTTAAAAGGGAAACATGGATATGGGTTGGTCTGTGATAAAAAGACAATGGCATTCCATGTAGTCCCTCAGATGTTGAGTAGTTTGTGCCAAGCTCTTCTTTTAATTAAGGAAGAGTGGGTTTCTTTTAATAATGTAGACAGGGTGGTCCTAGGTTTGTACTGGGACCATACCATGTATATAAACCAAAGTATCATTCAACTGAACTTAATTGACAAGATTTTATTTAATATTGAGGAACAGGCCATGTGACCATCCAGTAGATGTGGTCTGAACATGTATGATCTGCTTTATAATCTGCTATTTATAAGCATAGCACACAGGGTTATGCATAAAGGGTCATTTTGAGGCAAAGGAAAAAAGTGATGTGATCATTGCAGGGACCAATGCAATATCCAGCTGATTTTGCTTTGATTTTACCAATTTGCTCTAAATTTGCTCTAAATTTGTACATAACCCTCAGTTGCCTGGATGCAATACTGGAGATAAATATATCACAAGTAGTTCAATAACAACCTTCACAAAGATTGCAATAGAAAAAAAAATATATATATAGGCATAAATTTGGTAACATATAAAATTGTTGTTTTTGCTGTTGTCATTAATCCAAGAATTTATATACAATTACTTGTGCTAGATTTATGAATCCAACCCACTGATAGCAAATATTGGATAAAATCACAATATCTAAACTATACCATTGTTTTGAAGACAAAAGGCGTACATTTCCATTCCAGTCTTGGAGCAGTGAATCGTTTTTGATTGTTATTTTTGGGGAGAATACACGCTAATATTCATTTTGTTGAAGTTCAGGTGTAATAAAATTTCAGTTTAAAATTGTTCCTTGTAAATCTAGATGTATAATCCCACGCCCAAGGGAGCCTTTAAGTTCTTACCACATCCCCATAAATCACACGGTTTTATTGTTCTTGCCAATAGAAAAAATATCTGTAATTTTTCATAAATAAAGAAGGCACGATCGAATGTTGGATTTATTACATTAATGTGGGGATTCTTCAGCTTCCATGTGTTTGATGTATTAGACTGCATTCAGTGTTATGTATGTGTTTTGCAATATGCAAAAATAGACTAATTGGAATATAAAACAGAATTGATAAAAAAAAATCCTAAAATAATTATTAAAAAAACACATCAAATGTTTAAAAGTCTATTTCATTAAACCAAATTATGAAAAAATTCTTTAAAAAGTATTTTTAAAGAAAATTTTGTATACAAGAGGTTTAAATCAATTAATTATGTTAATATTGTTAATTTAGATATTGACAAATAGATGTTTTCTTTATAGAACTGTAAATTTGTTTATGTCAGTAAAATTTTATTTTAAGCCTTCAATGTAATCATCAAGGTGGAATCATCTAAAAAAAACCCCCCAAAAACTAAAAGGAGATTCAAATAAAATTAACGAGATGCAAATTTTACAATAATATTTTTCCTGTCTTGAAAAATCATGGTTTTTTTAGAGTGTCAGAGAAAAAAATCAGAGTACTATCTATGTATATAATCTGTCTGCAAACACTACGTTGCAATACAGAGCAACTAGAAAGTAGTGTATGCATTTTGTTGCGAAATCCCCCAAATAACAACATTCTGATTTCATAATTGCAAAAAAAAAAAGTCAATTTTTTATAGGATAGTTTTATAGGATAGTCTATAGGATAGTTGCTATTCAGTTATTTCTGAACGATTTGTCTCGGATTCAGTTCTGCTTTGTTTTTTCTTGATTGTCATGTTATGTATATATATTCACTTCTTTTTTCTTTTCACTTTAGACTTTGGTCAATATCGGAGGAAATTTTGACTCGGAACGAAGCACTTTTATATCACCCAGAAAAGGGATTTACAGTTTCAATTTCCACGTGGTTAAAGTATACAACCGGCAAACCATTCAGGTCTGAACACCTAACCCTGTCTCTTCTTAAGTATTTCTGCGGAAGCCCATACTTGGTTTTTGTAACATGGCGTTAGCCATCTAACTCTCATCAAAACAATTACAGCATTGTTATATACCACGTATGCACTAACATATCCTTGAGCGTATAATAGTAAATAGAGAAATAGTTCTCTATTCTTTGACGTATACATAATATACTAAATAAACAGCTGTGTCATTATTGTTATACTTTTTAGAAAGTGTCATTTAAATTTTTTATATATTTTTTTTACTGTATGCTATTGGAAATTCATTTGTTTCATGTGGTAAGGACTTTTAGCAAAATATTTTCCTTAACTTTAACCGCCATCATCAAAATATATAATGATATCACTCATATATCACTCATATTTCACCCATATCATCGCATTAGTATATGTACTAAAATGATGTCATATAAGAGGACACTCTAGACAAATAATACACTATTATTAAAAATATATAAACATGTATTACTATTAATATACATTATTACAATTTTAATCAAATACAATCTAAAATAAATATTGTTTTTTTTATTTAGGGGGTGGGGATCCATTCCAGTTGGCGACTTTAGAAATATTTTGGGTTATAGGGATAGTTATCTCATAATGTTTATGCTAATTTTTGAAATAGGAATTTGTGTGATATAGGTGAACTACAGGGTTGGTTTCTATGGTAAACGCTGATTTAAACCATATAGATACCATTGATTTCCAGATGCTCACCTGGATCTCTAACCTCTCAGTTCTAATTTCTAGGCCTCCACCCAGAATGTACTTTTTGTAGCTATACCACTCAATGTGTTTTGTGATTTTCAGTAGGATAAAGAACACCCGTGTACATTTAAAGAGCATACGTCATTTTATTTACACGATGCATGGTCTGCATCCTCCAGCTCGTTGCTGGTGTGGTTTCTGATGGAGGCGTAATGACCCAGCTAGCGTTGTCGTGTTACCCAAGTGACCCAGTTCTCCAAAGCAACAACTAGGCTCAACGCAAACTTCAGAAATGTAGGATGTTGCTACCAACATCAAGCTGTGATTATTTTTCCAGGAAGAGGCTTGCGTATTATGAGGCATTAATCACATTACCCTCAAAACCTCAATTAGGTCTCACCTGGCACAAGTCAAACTTGCCGTGCCTTCTTTATCCTTGAAGCAATGAAATATCTTAACAGCCTCAGTAGAGCAGTGTTACACGCGTGTGTCCTCTGTTATTACTTGAAGGAAATATAGTTATAGTAAAGATGTTATTGTGATGTTTTTGAAAATAACTAGAATGATATTGTTGTCTCCTCGTTGAGAGCGCATAGACTCGTTTATCCTCGTATTCTGATGTGATGCCGGTCAATATTTTTTGACCAGAAGGGAGATACCTGTCTTTTCTTTGTAGTAAAACAGCGAGAAAAGTGATTGGAATTTGGTGAGACCATACCTGGAACCTCACAGTTTATGATCTTTCTGGAGAAGACTACGGCACTTTATGTCCTGCAGTTAGTTGAGTGTCGTAACAGGTGCTTTAAGAACTAGTGCATCACGACTGAAATCCCTGAAGGTGTATCAGGTATCTTCAGTGGGAATCAATTTGTTGCCACGGTTAGATTGAGATTTGAGAACTGTGCAAAGGTGCGGCATTACTAAGAGTCTCACAATCAGCTTAGGTAGAAGGTTCCCAGGTGTAAGTATAATATAATATAACCAAAATATTAATTTCTTATCTTTATCTTTGGTAGTAAAACTAGCTCAGCATGCTTTAAAATAAAGTCACCTGCAAGAAGAGATATAAGTTGGGTATAAAGTAAAATTTTGGATAGCTGAAATGTTCTACTGGATGCTACTGTTATTGCACCACTGTTCACATAGATAGTGAAGAAAGACTATGTTCTCCATGGAGTTATGAAGGTTCTACTAACCAATGGAAAATAATTTGAAAACATCAATTCAGAAAGGTTAGGAATAGTATAACAAACTGGATTTATAGTATATGTTCCCCCTCAAACTGTAGATACACTCAACTTCATTCATGAAGAGGATGACTAGACCTTCCACAATGTCTTCACAATATTGTTTAGGATGTTGAGTTTAACTATGTTTTCATAACGGCCCTGGGAGCTGGATCTGAAATATGTGGTTGGTTAATGAATTCATTTGACACTCTACTCAGGATAATACTCTCTTCATCTCTAGGTGAGTTTGATGTTAAATGGATGGCCAGTGATTTCTGCGTTTGCTGGTGACCAAGATGTTACAAGAGAAGCTGCCAGCAATGGAGTCCTTATTCAAATGGAAAAAGGGGACAGGGCGTACCTGAAACTTGAGAAGGGGAACCTGATGGGAGGATGGAAGTTTTCAACGTTTTCTGGATTTCTGGTGTTTCCTCTTTAAAATGACAATGTCCCGGAAGCAGCAAGTGACATGGGAAGGAAATTGGTATTAACCCCAAATAGCTGCGTTTAGAGACTTGGACAGGACACTTTGTACCTTGAAAAATACAAGACTCTGCATATCTAAATGTGTGTGCACCTGCTTTGGAAAATTATTGTAACAGACAAGGAACTGGTGAGACCTTTTATCGAGCAATTTTAGAAACAATCATCTTTTTGTCCTCATATCCCATAACAGAATTACATAAATTATTTCAGTGAAACAAACACAGTCTATTTTTATTTTTCAAAAAAAAAAAATACACAAATCAACAAAAACTAAACGCCTCTCATATTTTTGTTCTTTTGGAAAATAAATAGGGAATGCCGTAGAAGTATTATGTATCTTGGCTGCTAATTTACAAACACGGTGGCAGAAAAAGCAAATTTCAATATTTTTCTGTAATTCCGAGTGATGGTGGAAATAAAGGCTGCTAGATGTCTGATGCTTCTCCTGCTCTTGTAAAAATGTGGCCCAATTCCATACGGTAAAAAAAGTATAGTCAACTTTATGAATATTATACTCTGTACTATGAATGCTGGAATGTTGTTTTGCTTCAAACCCATTATCTTTAATTAGGGCTTTCTTTTGTTCAATAGGATTAGAATTTGTAATTGAAACAATCCTTTCACCGTGTTATATGCCAAATGAATAATCCTGTGAGTAGCTGAATACACGTTATGTGAAATATAAAATAGTTTTTTTTTTCCCCCATGATTATTCATTTTCTTTTGAAATCACATTTTATTTTTGATTTATGTCTTGACGCCTATCATCAATCTAAACAAAAACACAAACATGTTCCACATATATTAAAATCTAAACGTGATGATGTGTAAAGAATTTTTTTTTTAGCAGCTGTTATACACTCGTACAATTAACTTTATAATTCCAACCTCTTTCCATTTGTCTGCCTATATTATTTTCATTATTCTTTCAAAGATGTAAATGTTATCATTTTGCAGTACTCCGAGATTAATACTTTTTTTTTGAAAATGATCATGGAAGGAATTTTGATTGTACCTTAAACTCGCAGTGAAATAAAAGTGTAAAAAGTACTGATTTTTTTGTTGTTGTTGTCGTTCCCCGTTATAGCCATTCATAACAGATTGCGCAAGAACCTTTGCGATCTTTTATTGACAAAGTAACACAATATATTGTTTTAATATCTTCAAATGTTCCATTTTTCACGATGATCTGTAGTATAGTAGTAGATACTGCAGAGTTAAAACACCACGGTAGTATTTCAAGACTTTGGCTTCAAGAAGGAATTTAATTAGCTCCTAAGGGGGAAATTAATACCAGCATAATAAGCAAAGTCTACTTATTTATCCTCGGTTTTGTCTTACTAATAGCTTCATGGAGCTGGTGGGGACTTTGGAAAATCTTCTAACACACTAGGTGACTATCATATCGCTAGCTTGATGGTTTTTATAGCGGTCATTATTACTTTTTACAAGAAGCTATTCTTGCATTACTTGACCATACTCTGTGAAGGGTAAATAGCTAGAATTGTGTACATACAGAATACCCCCAATTACGTTTTTTTCTGCTGATCCCATTTCTTACCGTGTCCATTCACATACCTAATAATCCTACTTGGTAACTTTCCAATGATATAAATCATTGCAAAAACAGACCACGCAATTAGATACTCATGCTTCATAATATTTATTATACACCTTTGAACGTGAAATTGACACTTTTTCAACAGAGTCATTAAGCTTTTGAGTGGCAACCGCATGATCCTGGAAATCTTTTGCTTAACATGGAATAACCAGTAGAATTTCGACTTGATCTGTTTCCTTTAGACTTAATTTTTACATGGTTAAAAATATGACATGCCTATATTGACTGTGCTTTTCTGTTTTTCTTTGTCTATAACCTATTCTTTATGTTGCTTAGCTGGTTATATATATATACTATATATATATATATATATATAGATATATCAGCTCCAAAAATTGCTGTCCTCTTTGGCAGAAATTTTCAATGTCTTGAAAGCCTTTCATTGCAGATTTTTCCTGTACCTCTGGGTCCTCCAAATTACTTTGTTCCCCATGTGCTTTTCAGTTGATGAACAGCTTGTGTCTAGAAAAATAGAGTCCTGGCTGCTTTTCATCTGCTGATACGCAGGAGCTGCCACCAAGTCTTCATTATAAACACATCCAGATACTTCAGCAAACAGCTGGCTGGGGTTGCAGCTCAACTCAACTTATGGAAAACCTATAGAAATAGACCGCTTGTTGGTCGTGACCAAACATGACCATTGGGCTGTCCTTGACTTGCTTTTAAAATGTCTTAAAATATTTCAGGTTTCAACATGTTTTTTTGCTAAAACAGCACATCCACATATGGCATTGGTAAGATAAAATTAAAATTATAATAATTTAACCAAATAAATTATTAGGGAGTCAAATGGTTTAGATGGTGTTGGTGAAGAACATTATTGCGTATGAGCATACATACAGTATCTGAAGTATTGCAGTGAAACATTGCACACTTCTGTGTACACTTCTTAGTACTTAGGGCTATTAAATAATAAATGGAACGTAAGAGTGTAACAAAACTTCTGGTCTAAAGTGCTAATGGTGTGGTCTCTGTAGCGACGCATGCAAAGCCCATGTCCATGGCTTATTCTTTGCTAGATTGCACAAGAATTCCTGTTTAAACATAACCACCAGTTATTATAATTCCATTCAAAATTCCTAATTAAAGAGAAAAAAAACCTTGTGCTATGTTATTTTAAAAAGCATATTATTATTAATGGGGTAACTAGAATCTAGTATATTAAAAATAAATATTCTCTGAGTCTTGACCTCTTAGTCTCTCTTTTCATGCTGTGTTTATATACAGTTTCATAAAAGGTAAGGCCAGCAATATTAATAGTCTGACTTTGTCTTACAGCTAAAATATATTCTCGAAAATGTCAAACATGTAAAGTCATGCCCAGAAATGATATTAAAAATGTAGTAAAAGCCATTCCTTCTGTTGACTTTTGGAAAGAAAAATGGACTCCTTCGGCCTCCTCATTTATAGGAACTTGTACGAAACGCGTATGTGTAATTGTTTAGAATATTTACCATATTTCGAAATCTGGTTAAACAGGATTATGTCAAAGTGCACATAGGCAGTGGAGTGTCCTTAGAGGAACATTCATGTCTACGAGGGAAGGCAACTTGCAGCACAAGATGGTATGGTAAATAGCACTATCCAGTCTTGTCTAGCACATGTTCAGAAAGATGGACTGCATAGACAACCAGTTAGAAATGGCAGCAATGCCTTATTGCCTTCCAGAACTAGGCCTATGGTGGCAAATCTGAGGGGGTCACAACCCCTGTGTTGGATGATCACCCCCCAGTACTCTGCAGTTCAATGCGCCGGTTACAAGGTCGATGTCTCGTTTTCCCAGTGGGCCCAATAGTGTGCTGTTTCCAGACGCCGTGCATCCTTACTAAGCCGAGTGCTGGGATACCAGGGCACCTTCTGACGTTCAGCAATATGGAGGGCAGCACTGGGGAGGAAAGCTGGGGGCACTGCTCTGCGTCACGCCTAGAAGAGCACTAAAAATCAATGGGTTGTTGGTCATGCGGTAAATGCCAAATTACTATATATAGGACTGCAAGTGAAACACAAGCATACCAAAAAGCTGCAAGAAGCGGCCCACATGTTTAACTAAAAACCACTCAGGGGTTATTGTCCACTTTCACTTGATGTCCACTCAGTCTCCTTCAGTTTGTTTTTTTTTGTGTGAAATGCTCTGTATTTTACCTAATTTTCCTGTAACTGCAAGTTAGCCCATCTAGCCGTCTAATCTGCTTGGTGAGAATGATTTGGGATGCTGTGCATCCTTGCAAACCCAGGGATGACAAGTCAAGAGAAACTGTTATGAGAAGAGACAAAGAGAAGTGAATTTACCCTTCATAATTTGCTTAGGTCACTGGAACCGTTCCAGATATCCATGAGTATTTCAGCCACCACTTCTTGAATATTATGTCAGACCACAGGGAATTGTTGAGCCTGTTCTCTGGTACACACTGGTTTCAAGGAGAATGTGCTTTGCGAAACCTTTTAGATGTTAATTACACTTTAATGAGAGGAGAATTGCAGCTTTAAAGCCCGTATCCTGTGAGTTTATTTGCCGATGGATGGTTGGTTTGGACGTTAAATGTAACATTCACACTTTTACATCCTCCTGATGCTTCTGACCTGCGAACATCAGCTTTGTTGTAGAGAACCCCTGACCTTTTAATCTCGTCTTGATGCCTTTAATCCTGTTTAGTGGATGAAATGCCAGAATCACTTCTGCTGATCAAGCGTTCATTCATTTTCAGAAGAGCATAAAATAAGTTCACTAGAAAACAGATCCCAGAGACGTTAGATAACAACCTGCCTGAAAGACATGGGGTCTGTAGAATTCATCAATACCAAAATATCAGGCTTACTTATGGAAACCCCAGGGTCCATTGGTAATTCCCTTATATCTCTCATTGAGCAAATAACAAATACTATTTTTATTTTAGTGTTTTTTTTTTAACTGGGTGGCTAAACTTATATTATCATCTATGGTATTTTTCCTCTTTAACACAATATATGCTAATTGTAGACATCCAAAATGAGCACAGCGCTACACATTATAACAGGGTGGCTATTTTAAATGTAGCAGGTAGTTTTACTATATAGGTTACTTATAATGTAGCAGTTCTACAAAATTGTTAAATATGTGACAAATTTAAAATGACGATTAGTTACATTTATACATTCTATATTTGTTTTTTTATAATATAAATTAGCATAAGGGATTTTGTAGGACAACCTGCAAGAAAAAGCTTGCCTGACCCTACATAATGCTTAATTAATAAGGGGACATTTCTTGAACTCTACATTATGCAGGGCGAGCTCAACCCTTCTTATAATGCACAGGGAAATGGATGCTTTAAAACCGTAATCTTCCAAGAAACTCACCTGCTAATCTCTGTGTTAGTCAATACGCTCAGAAATGACTTTTCATTTTTTGTTAAAGTTTTGAGTTGTCCATTTGTTCCTTCTCCATATAGGATATAGGAAACATTCCAAAACATTTTATTACTGAAAATGCTTACATTAATAGTAAAGTATTACTTATGCCCTCCATCACCTGTGCACCTGCCATGTCCTTTATTAGTCCCTGAAACTCCTCTAAAAAAGACCTTCCTTGGACCTCTCTTTTAGTGCTTTCTAGTTTTCTAGCATGCCGCTGATACTTCATTGGTTGAAATTTTACTGTATTGCATTGCACACATTACACCTGTTTGATGTTATCTGATATTAACTGTGAAGGGCCAGGGGAGAGCTTCACACTTCAAATGTGTCATCTGCCAAATGGACAGAATGGTACCAAATTTTCCCTGGCCAAAAGTAGGGTTGCTACATGTCCAGGTTTAACTTGGACAGTCCAAGAATCAGTAGATAAGTCATGGGTCCCAAATGTCAGTCCACATTCCATGGAAGGAGGGAGCTGGGCATTGTTCAGACAGGTGAAGGTGACTGGTTGCTGCACATAACATTACCCTGAAAAGGGATGGAAGGTATGTGGATGGGGAGAGAAGATCATGACTGACACTATCTGGAGCAGTACAACTGGCAGCAGATTTGCTCTTTGTTTAACAACATGATGGTCTTTTCTGATAGGGAGACTATTTTTCATCATGAACTGAAAAAGTTTTTTGCTTTTCTTTTCTCTACTTTTGCTGTTTTCTTCTTTCTTCTCCTCATATCTCATTTCACTTTCCTCTCCTTTCTCTGTCTTCACCTGTCTCTCTTTTCTCCTGTGCAGTATTAAAGCCAATATCACCCGTTGCCTTTGGAATGGTAGTCTGTGTCAGGGACCTGCCTCTCCCCGCAGTCCACAAGTGTCTTCACCCAGCGGGGACACAGCCGGGCACCCGCACCTCCGTCTGCATACCACGCAGTTGGGTACCACATGGTCGCAGGCCACACAAAGGAACACTAGGCTGCATCCCCAGCCTCTGGCACAGCGCACACTGTGTAGGGTGAGCACCGGTCACAGATTGTTGGTGAGGCGGGGGGGTGCCCTGCGGTCTGATGATGCAGGAGGGCAGAGAAGGGGGGCAGGACAAACAGTGATGGACAGGTCACCACTAACTATGACTTGATAGGGGGAGGAGAACTGGGGGGAGGAGCCCGGTTTTGGCAGACTATTTAAACCCCCAGCACTGATCCATCATTGCTTGATTGTTCAAGTCCCTTCCTGTGTTTCACCTTCTTGCAGAATACTCATTTTTGTTTGGACTTTGACCTTGGCTTGCTTACGGACTTTGCTGATACTCTCTTACCCCAGACCACGGATTGCTGTATGGTACTGTTTCTGCCTTTTTGTCTATTACTGCTTTAGTGAAATAGACCATTGGTGTTGTACCATACCATGGTTTTGCATTTGTTAACTGCACCAACCCTTACACACCTGCTAGATAGACACAATTGCCTCAGGCAGCATAGGTATAGACTTAGCCTGGCACAGTGTTTCTAATTACTATCTCTGCAGGGCACAGGAAGTCTGTGTGACATTATTTTTTTTATGTAAAATAATTTAATGTACAAAAATACGAAGTAAAATGTAATGTTTTGTGTAAAGCTCGAGCTAGCTATACGAGTGTGGGTGTGCTTTTATGCGTGTTTTATTTCTTTATTTCAGGTGACAGGTTTACATGTTGTATTTCTCTATTCTGAAACATCCTTGAGCTTCACGACCTTGATGCATTTAATGAGGCTTCCTGGCCAAACACCATTTCAATATTTCATGGTTGATCAGCTAAATATGATGTTATTAACGTCCTGTTTGGTGTTTGCCATCAAAACAACAAGGTTTTCCTTCATCTCTCTATCTCTACTAAATCCTGCGCTGTTAGTGTGACTTGAGGACTTGAGGTTGATAATAACAGCATATAGGTTGCAAATGTTACCATTGTTTAAATTTTTTGAATTCCCCCTTTTCTTATTAATTTCCATACTGTTTTTATTTTTATTTTAGGCTTTACTTATTACTTGCTATTTCTGAGGTTAAACTTAGGTTGCGAATAAGCGGAAGCGTTCCCAACGTTCACCATCTTGTTACATGCTCAGTAAGGGATACCTAATGTGACCCGCTGAAGACTTGCTAGCGAGTAAGCCTACCTAGATATCCCTCAGAGAAGGACCAAACTGACTCTCCAAAGAGTTTTAGTGAAAACCCTGGCATGAACATTTTCAACTCAGGATTCAACTCAGACCTTAGGAAATACAGCCCATCGTACTATTGTGTAGGTTCGGATGTGATCATAGAAGAATCAGAATTAATTTTCTGCTTTTCTTGTGCCTAAATATTCTTAAGCCTTAAAGGCAGCAAGGTCAAGAAAGCACTGTTAAAAGGTGATCAATGTTTTATCGCAAAAAAACCCCAAAACATTGAAAACAATACTGCATAGCATTAAGTTACAAGTACAAGAATGGCCTTCCACCAACTAAACAGGGAGCATGAGTATGTGAATTTTCAGTCTATTAAGTCCATTAAGCTTTGTACTTTCAAACATCGCCCTTTGTTTGTACCACAATTACCTGAGGACAGTTAAGTTGTACAATGTTCTAAGGAACGATCAATAGCTATTCTGGCTTTAGCTGTCTGTCTGACTCATATAAAGAAAACCAGTGTGAGTTTGGCTGGGTTTGTGTTACTCATTTAACTGTTTGATTTTTTTTGTTCTGCCTGTTTGTTATTTGTGCTCATATCTTTAGGTGGTGTATTTATTGGCGTACGACAGGCGTATAATGGTTCTGTTTGGAGACACACAATCTTAACCTTACATAGACACTAGCCTTCACCTACAACAGTCTTCTTTGTAGTACCGTATTTGCTCGATTAAAAGACAAGGTTCTTTCCAGAGCAAATGCTCTGAAAAATACCCCTTGTCTTATAATCGGGGTCGTCTTATAATCAGACCTCAAATAGGTCTGACTATGAGACTAAGATCCAGATCCCCTGCAGCGATCTGGATTCTCCTGTGTTATGCCCCCCTCCCAACTTACGGGTGCTTCGGAGTCCCCGGTGCTTAGTCCGGGCAGCGTGTAGTGCTCTACTAAGCACCGGGGACTCAGATGCAGGGGACCAGGATCCTCCTGTGTTTTGCCCCCCCTCAATTTACCGGTGCTTCTGAGTCCCCAGTGCTTAATCCGGGCAGCGTGTAGAGCTCTACACGCTGCCCGTGCTAAGCACCGGGGGACTCAGAAGCACCGGTAAGTTTGGAGGAGGGAGGGGGAGTGTTAAATGGGGGGCATAAGGCTTTTCTGGAGGCAGAGTGCTCTGTGAAATGCCTTTT
>VKOC01034026.1:0-15346 GCA_009364415.1 Spea multiplicata | reverse complement strand
CACCAAGACAGGCTCAGCCACACTGACACAAAGACAGTAGGGATTCACCGAAAAACTTATGGCCCGAAAATAGCATTATCGGCAAAATAATCATTCGCGTGGACCCTGCCGCTTCCCTCTGTGTCGCTCAGCAGCGTCTCTTGCTCCGTCGAGGGGACGCAGGAACCCAGTGGAGTCACCTGAATGCGCGTCACCTCACATGACTCCGCTCCGTTCCTGTTCCCCTGGACAGGTCAAGAGAAGTTCAAACAGACTGTGAGCAACGCAGAGGGAGACAGCACCCCTGCGTAAGTCTGAGAGCGGCACCGGAAGATCAGCAGTTCAGGTAAGGGTGGGGGAGGGTATATGAATGAGTATACGTGAATGAGAGAATGAATGTTTGTAATGAATGAATATGCATGTGATAGCATGGATGTGTAAGTAGGGGGGGGCAGGGCACAGGGAGGCTTTAGGTTATGTGCATGTATTGGCTGCATGTGCATGATAGGAGTGTCATTGCTATATTAAATATTGCGGAGCAATGTGACGTCAAGTATGCAGCAAGTATGCAGCCCCATGACCAGCCTCCCAGGACTGCAATATGTGAATAGCGAGATGGCCGTCTTTCAAAATGTAGGAGATTTCTCATGATGGTGTTGGCTCCTCTCTGGCCTGGCACGGTAACTGTGGCCCTTTTGCCAATTATGTATCTTCCGTGCCGGCAAAATAATCAAGATAATAAAGATAATAGCATTATCGGCAAAATAATCATCCGCGGGGACCCTGCCGCTTCCGTCTGTGTCGCTCAGCAGCGTCTCTTGCTCCGTCGAGGGGACACAGGAACCCAGTGGAGTCACCTGAATGCGCGTCACCTCACATGACTCCGCTCCGTTCCTGTTCCTTTGGCCAGGTCAAGAGAAGTTCAAACAGACTGTGAGCAACGCAGAAGGAGACAGCACCCCTGCGTAAGTCTGAGAGCGGCACCGGAAGATCAGCAGTTCAGGTAAGGGTGGGGGAGGGTATATGAATGAGTATACGTGAATGAGAGAATGAATGTTTGTAATGAATGAATATGCATGTGATAGCATGGATGTGTAAGTAGGTGGGGGGCAGGGCACAGGGAGGCTGTAGGTTATGTGCATGTATTGGCTGCTTGTTCATGATAGGAGTGTCATTGCTATATTAAATATTGCGGAGCAATGTGACGTCAAGTATGCAGCAAGTATGCAGCCCCATGACCAGCCTCCCAGGACTGCGATATGTGAATAGCGAGATGGCCGTCTTTCAAAATGTAGGAGATTGCTCATGATGGTGTTGGCTCCTCTCTGGCCCGGCACGGTAACTGTGGCCCTTTTGCCAATTATGTATATTCCATGCCGGCAATTTTTCGCCACATTGAGGCCAGCCTCATCAACGTAGATCATTTCATGTGTGTAAATGCTTTGCGGTACACCTACTGTACTCCAGGTTTATAGAGTAGTTTACTGCAAAACACCCTATGTATAGTACAGTAATGACGTATTAGTGACGGACTTCTCAACTTTGTATAGTTGTTTCATTCTCACTCTGTGTTTAGCTAGAGTCCAAGAAATGGATGTTATGCTAATTGCTGCATTGTCCCCAAAGACAAGGTTGTCCTATACAACTCTGGACTGAATGTCCTTTATTTAATTGTCAGCAATCACCATGTTGAGAATAGCAAGTTCTTCATTTAGGAGCTTCCCGATCGCCCCTGAGGCCAGTAGACGTTGAATCCTTAGAGAGATAAAATATATTTACTTATTGGAGACTGGAGGCATACAGTCACTGTAATACATGGTAAAATGATTTACACTTTGCAGTAGGAGAAGCCCTTAAACAATATTCTACCTGTTGGTTTCTCGAAAAACTGACAATGGATGCCACTGTGTCCCAGCTGAGATTTGGCTGTACTCGTTCACCAGCCTCTCTGTGTGATAGCCCATGGCTTTTGACATGGTCTATGATAGTAGCTCTTATTTCATCAGTTAACCTAGCTCTGGCCCTTCTTCCTCTCCCTTGCCCTTGTACTCACCTTCCTCTCTCTCATGTAGGCACTTCTCTGAGTTGGGAGTTGGGAGTTGGGAGAAGCAGAGAAGCAGCCACCAGCCAACCATAACCAAAGGGCCACCTTGTGCTGTTCAGCTTCAGAGTGTTGCAAGGAGGCCATGTGGGTGCTGCAATGGAGGTACGGTGAATCAGCTAGCTAAGACAGTGTACAAAATAAGGACTGTCTCACGGAAACTGCAACTGTTGTGAGTATGTACACATGAAAGATAAGATGTCATAGGGCTTCAACCTACAGAATGCCTGAAGGACAGAGCACATGGTATTAGGGCAGGAAAGAGTTAACCCAGCAAGGGTTAGCACGAGGAGAGAATGCACAGGGAACGAGGGGGAAGTCACAAGGAACGTGACTGTAGGGGGAAGGGGACAGGGCTATAAAGCCCTCTAAGCACATGTGCAGGGGGCAATCACTGAACACCACAGGAGCGGTTTCCCGTCCGCCCTCCCCTTTTGTTTTTTGGCTGTGTGTTTCCGTGTTGGTTGTGTGTTTTCTTTCCCCTTTTCCCTCTTTTTTCTTTTTGCAGGATCCGTTTTCTTTGCTGATGGCGGAGGAGTTCCCTGGAGAAGTTTGAATGATAATGGGAGTGGCAAGTTGATGGTTTGGTTAGAGGTTAGAGTTAATGCCCTCCCTGTACAGGATTAACCAAAGCGTTAAGGTGGAGCTCCCCTATCCGACCCGCGGTCGCTTGGGCGATTGTGGTATCCGGCGGAAGGGGTAGTGTGAAGCCATTGTCTGTGTATAGGTTGGGAACCCTCAGCTGTTTGTACACAGGTGTACAGAAGACTGTATAGTATTTATACAGAAGTTATTATTAAACTGTTTTTTACAATAATTTATAAGATGTTAAATAAATGTCTCGGCCTTTTCTAAATCCAATCCTCCTGGTGTCTGTCTTTTATTTCGGGTTTGGGAAATGGGGAATCTCCTGGGTATGGGCAGTGCAAGGGTCAAGGGATTACCAATGCATTAGGGGTCCCAACCTTCACTATCTATTACAGGCTGAAATCAGTTCCAGGGATTGGCCGGGGATAAATGTCTGTAGTGGTGGAATTTTGGGGGTGCTGACTTAAACAACATATCAGTACACCATGGGGGGGTCTGATATTAAACTAAAGCAATATTGGTCACTCCCTGGTTGCAGATCCTTGCTGTCTGCCAGACATAATCCCCTCAGATGATATTCCGCTGGGGTAGCCGCAGAGGTCTTTACAAAGTCAGGGCCCTTAGTCAATAGGAAGGAGACTGACTCTCAAGCCTCTCCAGTGGCCCCAGTGATGGAGGGTTCCGTCACACAGGAACAGATGACAGCCAGGACACGAAACACATGAGACTGTTTGCAGCTTTGCTGTTGATCATTTGTTTATATTGACCAGACATCCTATAATATACTCTAATTTAAGATATGCAGCATTTTAATGCATACACAAAAAGTCATTTAATGATAGTGTTTATCTGGCATTGAAAATGTCAACTGTGCACAGATTTAGAAAGTTCCAATGAAGTTGACGAATGCTTTTATTTTTTAAGGGATTTCCCTTTTTAGACTTCTGCTGGTGATGTTTTAGAAATAAAAGGGATTACCTCATAGGTCAACACTTAATAAAACTTCTCTATATACATTTTCCGGATTTGTACATGATTACATTTATAAACCATTGACATTAATGTTACTGGCTGAGCATTCATTTAAATATCAGTGTTCCTGCATTGCCTAATAATTACAGAAGCTTGGTTTAATTAAACGTAGATTGTATTTTTGATTTAATTAAACCAATTTTGAAGTGTGAGTTCCTGGAAGAGATGTGTGGTTACATGCATATTTTGCTGTTTATGCAATTATTTTAAGTATTACAAATTGTTAAATACTTTTTTTTTTCCAATTTCTTGCAGAGGCCACAACATATGCAAATGTTCTATTAGATTTGCGTTGCATGTAGGTTTCCAGCATCGGGTAGTATATTAGTAAGTCACATGCACAGGATGTCTGCATTTTACAGTATGTGATATATATATATATATATAATATATATATATAAATATTTTAGGCTACGTATAGTATATATATATATATATTACTACATATTTAGGTACATATAAGATATAGACCTTACTGTTCATACTACTATTATATATATATATATATATATATACACACATACACAACTACTGGAAAAAAATGATTAATGAAAGGGGAGCATAGTGTTTGCTTTACCGATAATAGACATGTGCGCAGCAGGCAAAATCGCTTCGGACAAAATCTTTGTTTCGCTTTTTGCCACGGACAAAATACGGATTCAGAACAACATTCGGAGGGCGTTCACAAAAGGGGGAGGTCCCTGACACCTTCTGGACTCTCCTTTCTTTGTAGAAAAAAAAAGGTTCCCCAAGAGTTAGGACAGTCAAAGAGGTGCGGCAGTAGTAGTAGTAGTAGTGCACTTGGACTTGGCAAGCAGACACATCCTAGATTTATGCGAGACACAGCCCGATTTATGCGAGACAGACTCAAATTTTTGTCTCTGTCCCATGAAGCGGTGATTAGGTCTTGGATGAGGCATTTAGTCTTGAGACACAAGACTGAGCACCAATCCACCTCCTCATTCCTCTGCTAGGGTAGAATATAGTGAAAAACCTACAGAAGCTATCTTTTTACGCATGTTATGCCCCTCAACACACTTCTGGTGTATTTAAATTAGCTTATTCCATTGTAATGTACTTATTGTGCTTGTCTCTTCTTTAATCATTATTAGTAAACATAACATTAAGTTATCATACTAGAATGAGGTAGGCTAGAGCCTATATATTGCCAAATGCCTAGTCAGCAGCCCTATACATTTCACGTTTCATTTCATCAGTTACTGAAAATGTTGGCAGTCCCTGACGAAGTAAAAAGCGAAACATGTGGACGGCTGCTGGCAGAGGCTAGAATGGAAAATTGTGCCCCCCAGCTATTTTTGTTACAGAGGCTATTTCATTTACACTGCCCTTACACACTGCCTTTAGACATGACTGGCCACACACACTGCCTTTAAACATACCTGCCTATAATCACACATATACACATACACAGCCCTTACACACGACTGCCCATATACACTGCCTTTACACAATACCTGCCAATAAAACACACATATACACAACACTGCCCTTTAATCCACCTGCCCATACACGCTGCCTTTACACACACCTTACCATTTACAAACATATACACATACACTGCCCTTAAATACATCTGTCCATACACGTTGCCTTTACACACACCTGCCCATTTACACACATATACACAAGGAGAGGCAGAAGGAGACCGTGATCCAAGATCCACCCGGTGTAATAGTGGATAGGTGAATCAACAAGATTCCACAAGGTTTCAGGTTTGAATCCCTGTGGCTCCTGACACTTGCCCATACATACACACAAGCTTACAAACATACACATATATACACATACACTGCCCTCATCTTCCATCCTCCATCCAATTTTGGTAGTGCGAAGTGTGTGGGGGTATGACGTCAAATCCCGGCGCTCAGCATCATTTGCTGGTACATAGTGATTAGGAAGCACGGAGACCTCACACTCCTTAATGTTGGGCCAGTTAGGGTGATCTTCCCAACCAGTCCTGCAGGCTACAGCTGCTGATCGGACATCTGTGTGCCCCCTCGCAGCTGCGCCTAAGGCGAGTGCCTTTCACCTCACCCTTAATGTTACGTTTATGGAGATTGTTCTGGCTAGTGTACAATTTTCATTGTTTTATGGGACCAAGAAAATGATAGAATCATGGAATCTGAAAATAAACACTATCAAGCCCTTGTAGCCCAATTTTTCATGGTGTAAAAACTCAGACCATAATCATTTATTGGTCTAGCCTCTACCACTTATGCTGGGAAACTGATCAACTTATCTATCTTCTCAGTCAAATATAACTTCCTTACATAATACCTAAACATCAGACCCTCTAGTTGTAGGTTATGGCCTCTCTAACATTTCTCCTCTTTTTTAATAAAGTTATCTCTTGTTCTTTGTTTTTCAATTGTTTCTACCTCATCTGCTCGGTCCTCCAAGCTATATATCTTGAATAGGGGTCTGCTGAATGTAGCAGCAACCTTACATGTAGAACTATACACATACGTTTAAATTTTTTTCCCATAGTAAGCTTTTTGAAATCTATAACTTTTTCATATTTTATTTTCTTATTGCTCCATTCAATATAATTGAAAAGTGCTCAATTTGCTTTTTTCTAGCTTTTTTGTTTGAAAGGCTGTATCTTTTGTTATCTGTGATTCATGACATATGAGCTAAATATGAAATTCTGCACCCATGTAACCCATAGAGGGGGTTCCCCCATGTAGGTGACAGCACAAAGTACCGTATTTGCTCGATTATAAGACAAGGTTTTTTCAGAGCAAATGCTCTGAAAAATACCCCTCATCTTATAATCGGGGTCGTCTTATAATCAGACCTCACATAGGTCTGACTATGAGACTAAGATCCAGATCCCCCACAACTCTTCAGGGGATCAGGATCCTCCTGTCTCCCCCCACCTCAACTTACCAGTGCTTCTGATTCCCCGGTGTGCAGCCGGAGCAGCGTGTAGACATCTACGTGATTTGTGTAGACAACTTCCGCTGCAGCCGGAAGGAGGTGCGGTTAGCAGCGAGGGTTGTTTGCGTCCATCGTGCAGGTCCCCGGTTGTCAGAGAGAATTACCCGGTGAGGGGAACTCTTGATCTCTGACAGCCAGGGAAGGTCAGAGCGATGGACGCAGACAACCCCCGCTGCTAGCCGCACCTCCTTCCGGCTGTCAGAAGCACCGGTAAGTTTTTTTTGGGGGGGGTGTTAAATGGGGGGCATAAGGCTTTTCTGTAGGCAGAGTGCTCTATGAAATGCCTTTTAACCCCCTTAATGCCACTCTGCCTCCAGAAATGCCTTTTAACCCTCTATACGCCTCTCTGCCTCCTGAAATGCCTAATACCTCCCTATATGCCACTCTGCCCCATAATATGCTTTTAACCCCCTAAATGCCAGAGTGGCATATAGGGGTATAAGGCATGTCTGGAGGCAGAGTGGCACATAGGGGATCAAAAGGCATATCATGGGGCACAGTGGCATATAGAGGGTTAAAAGGCATATTATGGGGCACTGTGGCATTTAGAGGGTTAAAAGGCATATTATGGGGCCCAGTGGCATTTAGAGGGTTAAAAAGGCATATCATGGGGCCAGTGGTATATAGGGGGTTTAAGGCATTTATGGGGCAGAGTGGCAAGCCTGGGGGCAGATGTGCATAACAGGGGGTCAGGTTGGAAAATAAAAGGAATTAAAAACAAAATGTTTTTCTCAATCATAGCTTTTATTTAAAAAAAATAGTTTACATGAATTAACATTTACTGGTAAAACTTTTTTCCTATATGGTCGTCTTAATATTCAGGCTTTTTCGTTTTTTTTACTGAATTAATATTTCAGGTTTTGGGGTCGTCTTATAATCAAGCAAATACGGTATATCACAGGTTAGTGATGCATAATGTAGGAAGAGTTTAGTGATTTAGGGTTTACATCAATTTCTTTCAACAAAAAAAATATGTAAGAATTTTACAGTGACCATCTGTGAATTCATAGCTACTGATCCATTTCTGCTCTATGTTTATACACATCTTCATAACTTACATAATTAGATTTTACAGGAACACTATCTGTCCTTTGAAATGCACTAAAGAAGTGAAGTCACTTGGTATAACCTTTTATGTCCCCACTAACAAAGCATAGCTTTGGACTGAACATACAGACTTGTTTTTTGCTGTCCTGGTAGCCCGCCACATTCTCCCACTTTTGCAGGAAGTGGGGTTAATAGGCCAGTTGGGGATATCAATTTCCCTGACTGTCCCAGGGAGCTGTAAAATCAGTAAGGATTTGTGCTGCTTCTCCATTGTAGCTCCATTGTAGATGGGGGTGAGGCCATAGCTCTGGTTCTGCCCACTTCTGGCAACAGCTCTATCCATTTCTGGTGCTGTCCCTTCCCTGCCTCTTGTCATATCCCCTGAGACTTGAAATATTGGGGAGTATGGTAATGTGATGGAGTAGATACCACAGCATGATCAAAATTACCAGATCAAAATTGCATTTAGGCTTTCAGCATATTAGGTACAGTGCATGAGGGTCGAGGGGTGCATTACACTAGAGCAAGAGCTGATTCAGTAGAAAGTATTTAAAAAAAAAACTACCTTTCAACTATTTTTTTAAATATTGCAAAACGGATCCACTAAACGTTTCTGTGTATATATCACTGCCATTGAAATGGGGATGTGGTTTTAAAGATCAACCAATAACTTACTGCAAACAGATTACCTAATATGTAGTTATATAAATGCACATCGGTGCAGATGACCCTGCATACAATGTACACTTGACAAACATGCTACTCAGCATTAAATATATATTATTAAGAGATCTTGATAAAAGTCCCGAATATAGACTGAGACTAAGGAGACCACACTGGCCATGTTTTCCCAGACACGCATTAATTTACTCTATTGTTGACCAGCACAAGCGACCGTTAAAATGTGTATAAAATCAAGCACATAGGCATGCCATCTCCATACACAAAGCATTGGTGGTAGAACGCGTCATACTGGAAAGCACAGTTACTTTAGAATGCAACCTTTGCCACAAGTCAGAGGGCCCTGGAACTGATGTACCGCTGGAATAATGTTGTAACTTGACTCAGGAAGCAGAGACAAAGACCAGCCTGGGTCAGGGAATCAGTCTGATAAATGAGGTCAGGAGACAAACCGGGATCACCAGCAGAAAAATAAGCCAGACCAGAGGTGTCACTAGAAAAAACCTAGATTAATATTGATTACTATCTAGGAACAGGAGGTAACGCAGAGTGCCGGCTCATCCGGGAGCTGAGGCAGGATCCCAAGTGTTGATTCAGTCTCTCTGTGGGGAGGAGGACGCTGACTCTGCAGCGCTTATCTGGTTCAGCTCGATCAGCCTTGTTCACGCTGTGTGTGTGATAGTCCGCCTAGGACACCTCTGTTCTGAAGTTCTCAGTTCTATATCAGCACGCAATATTGCATAGCATTTGTATGCACAATTACTTTGCCACAAACTATATTGCAGCACTTTTCCGAACACTGTTTATTGTATCCGGAAACAGCTCTGGACACTTGATGTTACTTGCATACACATTTATATCCATTGCTTTTTATACTTGACTATATTAATTTCTTACATGCTAAAGCATTGTTTGATTGCTTCTGCCTGATTTGCTTTGTTTTTTTTTTTTGTTATCTCACATCCAGGCCCGGACTGGGACAAAAAATAGGCTCGGGCATTTAAGACTGAGCAGCCCATTTTTATTTATTTATTGTTAAACCAAATGTTGACAAATTGAATATAACATTTCTTGTTGTCTATTAGTTATATTTCAGCATATCATAACGTCATGCAATTTATAAAGCGCTATATCTTTAATGAAAGATTCAAAACAGTAACTAATCTTTGACCATTTAGTTGGTACTTAGAAAAAAAAACTAGTTGCAGTGTGGCACTCCTTGGGCCTTGGCTGGTCAGATCACCCTCACGACAAGTGAGTCTGTCAGCCACAGACTCACAGCACAGCAGGGAAGAAACTCAGACCTAAGACCACCCCAACTGAATTGCGGCGCTCAGCCAATCCTCTAGGCGGAGCAATGTGACTAAAAAAAGTCACAATTTAGTGCCACTAATCCTTTTTAATAAGATATGCATGTTGAAATAGAGTAAATAACACAATACCTTTACTTTTGCTCTCTCTGATTTCTGGGCCTAGAATGTTTTGTCCTCTGAAGTGACTACAAATTCAGGAGGGCGTTTTGTCTCTGGATAAGTAAAAATTAAATAGTAAGTCCTACAATTTAGTCCTACAGAAAATAAAGGCACCCAAACACACCAGGACAGGCTCTGCCACTCAAAACACACACACATCAGGACAGGCTCTGCCCACCGACACCCAAACACACACACCAGGACAGGCTCTGCCACACCGACACTTCCTTAGGCCCCGCTCCACGATCCCTAGCATACAATCACTCCCTCCGCTACCACACCAAAAAATAATTGCCACACTGACTGCAGATTAGGGGAAGACTGTGAGAGTCAGTCCAGTCTTCCCACCTTCTCATCCGGACCATGACTTTGAGGGGTCCTCTCCCCTGATATCATTCCCAGTCCCTTTGTCCCTCGTCCACTTTCTCAAAAGTACACATTCCTTCATTTTTTCATTTGGAGGTTTTGTGGTTACCTCATCAACTGAACCAGTATCTGAGTGACCCTTCAACCCCCTATAAACTGAGATGCAATTTTATGGCTGGTCCACCTTAAACATTGCAGTTTTTGTCTTGTGTAACATACCTCCAGATTGTAAGCTTGTTTAAGCAGGGCCCCTCTTACCTTTTGTTTGTGAAATTGTTATGGGATGCACTATATCTTTTGTCCTGTGTAATTCTACAGGCCTGTGACATATGATGGCACTATATAAATCAATAAATAATAATCTTTATTTTGCCAGTTAACAACTATCCAAATTTAAAGAGAAGGATCTAATCTTACACTGTAATTAAAATAAAAGACAATCTCTCCAGTTACACAACTTTAGTGTAACAGCTACATGAAAAGGGAAGGTACTGTTAACGATCCTTTACATAAAAACACAATTTAAAAAGTTCAGGAAAAGATTAGATAACACCCTTGCAGACAGGTGGATGGGTATAAGATGCGAAACTAAAGACAAGACTAGTGCCATGTGATGAAGGTTACTCAAAAATAAAAGTTTCGAACTCATGATACATCCAACATAAAGATCAGGGCTATGATTAATGTTAGGGATGTGTCAATAAAAAGTGAGTCCTAGTCATGATTGCCCTTTTAGGCGGACTGGGGGTAATTTATAAAATCTTAAATAGGACAAAGAAAATCTGGAAACGCTAGGCTTGCTTTGTAGGGGCATTTGATATTACTCATAAGTGTTAACATGTATTAACTGCCTACAAAAAAACTGGGGACAAAACCGGGGAAAACTAGAAAAGTTGCAATATTTGGAACTATGGTTAGTATAACCTCATAACACGTTCTTTATTTCTTTTGATCTACTATTTCCTTAGGTGTACTTGATAAGAAGAAGTGATTTTACACATGGAAGCTTTAATTAAAAGATGCAAAGGCAAGTCCACAAGTGCACCTTCCACTCCCTCCACCCCAATTAAATTTAGTAATGTTAATATTCTATAGGTACATAGTATTTAAATATAATATTATCTAAATTATAATTTTTAAAACCATAATCATCAGTATGATATTCAACTAAAGTTCTCCATGATCCTCTCGACTAACCTGACTTCAACCAGTCAGTGGATAATACACCGCTTTTTCCAGAGTAATGCATAGTTGACAACATTCCTGTTTTTCCTGGGATAGCCCTCGGATTTGGGAGCTTGTCTTGGTACTTTCAGTGTCCAAGGACATGTCCTGGGAAATTGTCAGGGAGAATACGGATCCCCCCTAGAAGGAACACACATTAGGAGGGAGCATAGAAGCAGAGGGTATGAAGAAACAGACCTCACACTCCTACCACAGGATCGAAGAAGGAAAAAGGGGCAGGATGAATGTAATAGATGGTGAGAAAGGGGGTAGATGATAGAAACACACAGATATGAGAGATATGAATAAGAAAGATAATGAGAAAGAAGAGAGATAAAATTGGGAAGGGGTAATGAGAAGAGGGAGAGAGATTGTGTTTGTATTTTGAAAGTGTGCATGTTAGGGCAAGTGTGTCTAAGGGCAAGTGTGAGCCAGTATGTCTGTGTGTTATGTGAGCGTGAATTTGCATATGTATATATATATATATGTTTCTGTACAATGCTAGACTGTGTAGGGTGTTGTCAGTGTACAGTTTTTGGGTGTGTCTGGTTTTTGGGGTGTGCCAGTGTACACTCATTATTTTCTTTTTGATCCAAGGTACTACTTGCTGCACCAAGGCACTGCTATGGGACAAACATTTGCCCCATCATATGCTAATATCTACTGTACATGATTTTTTGGGAGAAAAAATAATTTCTTAGGGAGGTATGTGCAATTTGGATTAGCATTATCTGCTATGGTCATTATATTGAGATTAATGATTTCTTAAATTATTTGAATAACAATCTTAATTTGAAATCCACTTGTTCATGTTAATACAGTAACTGGTTTGGACACAATGTTATATGCTGATTCCATTTTTAAAGGACATATCCAGCAATACCCTCCTTTTACAGATTCTAAGTTTACACAAGTGATGTCTAAAGGGGTGTTCTTTTCCCTAGTCTGGTACAAGATACAAGGCCCAAAATACAGTCCATATCAACTGCATGTATTAGTGTAGGCACAACATCTGCAAATGTTGCCAAATTGTTTTTAGGAAGGTATTTCATTTCTTCTATTACAAATAATAGAGACACACTGAAGGATTATGCAAACTGTTTTTCCCATCAGGTTATTTAATCGATTGAGTGCAGGAAGTGTGGGTCCCAATACAAAGGCCATACAACCAGAGAATAAAAGGAGAGAATCGGTGAACATTTGAGAGACATTATACATAGCCAAATGTATATGGCTGATACCTCCTTTTGTTTTGAAGGCATTGATATTACGGTAATAACTTTCCTATTAACCACTTCAGTTTGGCATTGTTTTTTTATATCAGACACTTGCATGTAGCGTATGGTATTATTAGTAATAGAGTCATAGTAAGTCTTAATAGCGAGTAGTGTGATATCCAAAGATACTTTTTATACTGAGTACTGAATATTTTTATTCCCTTAACACTATTATGATTGTTTCATATGTAGATATATATAAAGTGTTTCTGACAGTATATAATAGTCTGGTATGTTCACTAATCGAACCAACTGATTGTGACGGAACCCTCCACCACTAGGGCCACTGCCAGCCTCCTCCCTACTGACTATGGGCCCTGACTTTGTAAAGACTTCTGTGGCTAGTCCCCCAACAGTATATCATCCCATCACTTGCTGAGGGGATTATCTCCGGCAGACAGCCAGGATCTGCAACCAGGGAGTGAGCACCATTGTTTTAGTTTTTAATGTTGTATAACGGAATGGAGCATTGGCTCACCTTGTTCTCCAATTGCTCCACCCCAGGGACCCATTTTTATGATCTGTATAGCACATGTACCAAAATGCCAAACGAAGCATCTCCCTGGGGTTTACAGTGTCATTTTATGTATTTACTTGTTTTAATGTGTTTTTTTATTTTCATTATTTTGTAGCACTTTCTTTATGCCTATATTTTATTTGTATATTTTTTTTTATTTGGGAAGCTTTCAACAAAGCTGTGGGTTCTTTTTAAGTGGCTCCACATCTGCCATGTTGTTTGTTTATTTGCATTCATTACACGCGTCAATAGTGGAATTGATCCAGACCTTTGTAGAGGCTTTAGGATGGGTCAATTTGGTCAGGGTGCGTTGTTGCCTAAGGTTGACATTGAGTTTGTTTTAGGCTATTGCCTGTACATCCTTTGGGTTTTCACCTGTTGGGTTGTTAGTGGGATGGTTAGTTTTATGTAGAAACATGCCTTTTGGGTATACAATGTTGTGTTTTTATTTTTAAACCTTCAGTTCATTTTGTGTATAGGTTATGTAGACAGAATATGGGATTTCATTGTTGTCACCTTGATATTTTTTTGTGTGTTGGTCCTCCGGAGTCCAGTGTTCATGCGGTCTTGTTATTCATGCTGTAGTCAATAGCGAATCACTTTGAAAACCATTTGTCATCTAACAAAATGAAGGTCTGTGCCATGCTCAGGTTCCTGGGCATAGAGATTGTACACAGAAGATGTTCTTTTGCCTTGATTTGCAGTTGCAAGGAGACCTTAACTTGGCATGCAGGATAATGCCTATGGAGTGTTCTTTTATGTTGATTTATTAGTGTAGCAGACATTTCTGGGGTCTTATAATGGGCATGTATCTGTGGATGGGTGAGGTAGTAGCTAATGCTGCATTGGAACTATTTATTGATGCATTTGGGGGGCATGGTTTGGGATATATTTTGCAGGATGGTGGCAAGATAAAAAAAGTGATCCCGATCAAGCAGCGGCGATCCCGGGGCACAGATGGGTAGCTCGGAGTCCTGAGAGTATCCTGTCTGAAAAGTGTCACAATCCGCTGTGGGGACCCCGAGCGGCAGCTGTTCTAAGATAGCCGGGGCATGCATTCCATAACCGTGCCGACTGACCCCTGCTCTCCTGGAAGTCCCATTGGCCGGGAATCTACAGGCGGCTCTCTCTCTGAACCACCCCTGGTCTGCACCCCACCATCCGGGGGCCAACTCCACAAAAGAGCGATCCGGTGGAGTTGATAGTGTCCGGGTTATGAGGGGTTAAAGTCCGTGGGCAGGGCATTTGAAACATGGACCGGGCAATACGTGAGGGGGAACAAAGAAGCACAACTATAATTACAACATACACTGGGGAACAGATGAGGGGGAACAGGAATCACAAACAATAAGTGCCACTTATTAACCCACAGTTTGTGACAGATAGTATGGAATAGATAGTAAGAAAATGAAAGGCTAATGACAAAGAGAAGGGA
This sequence comes from Spea multiplicata, assembly GCA_009364415.1. Taxonomy (NCBI): domain Eukaryota; kingdom Metazoa; phylum Chordata; class Amphibia; order Anura; family Pelobatidae; genus Spea; species Spea multiplicata. Next base: position 666 of record VKOC01034026.1, on the reverse strand, counting down.
TGAGGAGAAAGGTGACAGCTAGTGTGGAATAATGAGAATGAGGAGAGATGAGGACAAAGGGGAGAGAGAAGGAAGAGTGGGGAGATACAGAAAGAAGAGTGATCTGGGAAAAGGGGAGAGATAATGAATAAGATAATGCATAGGCAGAAAAGGGAGAGATAATGAGAAGGGAGATATGGGGAGATAAAGGGGAGAGGTAGGGAGTAAAGGGAGAGAAAGGAAAGAGATAAACTGAAAGAGAAAAAGATAAATGGGAGGTAGGGGAAGAGATAATGAGAAAGAGGAGGGCAGATAAACAAAAGGGTATCTTAGGGCAAGTATGTCTAGGGGCGATTGTGGATGCATTGTGGATGCAAGATTAAGTGTAAGCCAGAATGTTTATGTCTAAGAGCAAGAAATGTGCCTGTGTGGGCATGTGTTTATGGGGAGGCGTTTGTAAGACCTGAGACTCTGAGGGGAGACCACTGTGGGTACCATCTGGGTGCTGGGTAATTCATGTGGATGCAATCTGGGTAAATCCTGTATTTGTGTGTCTCCGCGTCAAGGACCGTAACAGAGTTTATCACCAGAGTACCCGCATCTAGCATTTGAAATACCTTGAGGTGTCTAGTTTTAAAAAAAAATATGATTACATGGGGTAAATTGCATTGGCCAGCTTCAAAGATT
>VKOC01034022.1:0-11182 GCA_009364415.1 Spea multiplicata | reverse complement strand
AATCCACCCCACTCTAGCATCGCATTCATTCTGCAGAGGGCTCGATCCCCAAGTCTTTGCAAAGCGAAGTATTAATTCACTGTGACCTGGCTTAGCTCTGCAGAAATACAATAACCAGGCTGGCTTAGTCAATCAAAATATTACTTTTTTCTTGCAGTTTTAGCGCACAATTCTGTCCCCTTTGTTTTCAATACAAAAAGGTTTCGTGCTCACTGTGCCCAGGGAGATCCAAGAACACATCATTGTTGAGGTATTTGAAGGTCATAACATACATATCTGGTTACTTTACACAGTTAGAAATGTTGCTCGCATTTTGGGCCTAAAACAGCCCTTATCCTTTCACATTATTTAAGCAACGCAATGTTCTCAAGGTGTATCTGCAAATAAAGTGTAGCTGATCCTCCTTACTAGCAACCACTTTTGCTCTGTGTTGTCAGAGGCTCTGGTATACTGTCTGAGTGATTCTGCTACCTTAAGCCATCATAATCCTGTAACATCATTTTTATTTAATACATAATGTGTAGTGACAGGCATTCTCCCCCCCATCGAAATCACCCATTAGTCATTGAAAGTCAGCTGTGATTTGGTAAGTCATAAAAGATAGCAAGCCTTCAAGTAAGTTTTATCATCTTTTTTATCTGGCTTAGATCAAAGCAAATATAGATAAAAATGACATGTTTACTATTATGTTTCAAATTACAAGTCTCCAAGAATTTAGTTTGCAGAAAATTAGTAGGATAGCCATGTCATTCCCATTCAAAGTCCAGGTCAGTTTCACTGGGAAGCATCTAGGCAGCCTTTTTGTGATCATTTTCCCATATGGTTATCTGGTCTGGGGCTGTTTTTTAGGGTTTGGGCCCCTTAGTTTCAGTTTAGGAAAATGTTAATATCACGGCATACAAACATATTTTAGACAATTGTATTCTGTTTGGGGAAAACCCTTTCCATGTTCCAGCATAAAGGTTCCCTTGCACACAAAGATCCATAAAGACATAGTATGACGAGTTTGACTAAAAACTTCCACCTGATACACGTCAGCCTTTTGCATTAGCCAGATCTGCTGTAGAATGCTTTTTATTTTACGTTTTGTCCTTCTTGATTCCTGACCCAGCCTATTTTTTTATTGGCCTTTGTTGCCCTGACCTTCTGGCCTGGCTACTGTTTTTTTTAGACTATCTTCTGCTATCTCAAACTTGGCCGTAGATACCCAGAGACTGTGTTGTATGCATACATGGTAACGTCCCAGGACAGGCTATCCACAAATCTCCTTCTTCTGAGGGTGTTGCTTTTGGAGGGATGGGGCTAGCCACAAGTGAGGGTTGAGCTAGTCACACAAGGGCATGGGTAACATACAACAGGGGCTAATTAAGGAAAAGGGTGGGGCTAGTCCCAGACAGCATTTAATGGGTAACGAGAGGGAGGGGAATGAGCATTGCCACACTCCACTACCATGCCTGGAGAAAGAGTGACCCAAAGACCTAAGTGTAGCAGGGCTTCACCTGGAGACTATGGGTCTAAACCAGAGAGTTTCCAGGCATGGTTGTGTCTATGCCTCACCTAGCTGCTGCCAGTTAGAGATCCATGTTTTCTTTCATCCCTATACATTGTGTATTCTCACATTTGGCCTGAGTGAAACATGAGTGCTAGGAACATGTATGTAGAATGAATGGTCTAATAGGACTAAGAATATCTAAACATTGCCCATATATGGTGGAACCTATAACCCAACTGATAATTTAAAGAAGGGTAAGGTCTCTTTCTCGGAACACGGAGCCTACAGCATCCAAGCTCCACTGTCTTACTACCATCTGTCTTGAATTAGTGCTGTATGTATACTATTTTGGTCTGTCAAAACATAAATAAAATCTAAAATATATTCCATAGTCCATCTTTCTTTTTAGCCCTTCTACTTAATGTACACCCTACTGCATTAAGGAACTGTAAAACATCACAGTGACAAGATATTACATATTCCTCTGCTTTACTGCTCTTCCCGTTCCACTACAACATTCTTCAGAATGCAGTTACTGGTATCGCTCAAGGTGGACACTGTACACTGTACAAGACACTGTAAAAAAGCATTGTGTTTTTTTTGTGAGTGAGGGGCCCTGTGCTACACATGCCCCTAGGGATAGCCCTATCTACAGCATATCTCATACGTTTCCTGAGCATGCGTCCACATCAGGCCCAGCATCATCAAACACTGTAGGCAAGATACACATTTAGGCAATCTGTGTGCTTTAAGCTACCAAAGTGGTGCTTTACAATGCTATATTAAGGATTAAATATAATTTATATTTATATACTCTACTGTACTAGAGATTTGTTTAGCACAACATATACCCGATGGGGACTGCTTTCTGTTTATTTGCAAATAGCATGTCTACTTTAAATATGTTCTCTTTAAACAAGTATCTACTGAATTGTACTTATACACCTTTTGCATTCAATGAGAAATAATTTATTTTCTTCCCCAGGGCCATTTCCGGCACATGGTGCATTCCTGAGCTGAACCTCTGCACCCATTATCAGATCATTTGATGTCCTCTTTCCCCAGAACACACACACTGTATTTTCCAAGCTACAATCTACAAAGAACCCTTTCACTAACAAGAACCCCAAGGAAGAGGAGATTCATCTTGTTGTCTGTGTTGAATAAAAGCACTACACATAACACAACCACATGCCTTCTGCACCCTCCTTAGAACAAAACATCGCCATCCAAGTTCACCATGACTGCGATGCTCATGGTTATGTGGTTATGAACAATTCTTTGTAGCAATTAGCAAAATAGCAGGCTGAATGATTTGTAACACTGCTGGATTTCATCAAGTCATGACTTTATATGCAATTTATAGAAATAAAATGTGTTTGAGTATCAGAAAATAACAATTTCTACCATAGTGAAATGTGATTCTCACAGAGGTATTGTGAGGACACAAAAAAGTACATATACCCAATGTAGAAACATTGATTAGGTTTCAATAAGTAGAGGTAGTGATTGACCCCAATATTGTTTTGCAAACCAAAGCTGTTTGGGGCAGGGGCCTCATTTCCTAATGTTACTTTTTATATGACCGTACCATTATTCTGTAAAGGGTCCACATCCTAGTGTCATCTACGCTCTTTGGTTTGATGGGTGGAGTGGACTATGCAACTGGCAGGTGTGAATACTACACATATGGGGTATGAACACTGGAGTACCTTGAGAAGTTTAAAGACTGGTCCCAGTAGTCTACTTCTACTTCTACTTCTTCATTGTAAAGCAATGGAACATGTGTTTTTTGGCATTAAAATGTGTTATCATAACATACTATTAGCATCTGGTCTTGAATGGCAACAGTCATACTTTGGACCTAAACATAATCATCTTTTTTCTGTTTATTTTCAGGATCCCTTTTTCAGAATCACGGCGTTATAGTTGCCTGCTTATACTGATGGTAAAATTCCAATGCAACCTTTGTTTAGGGATTATGGGAAATGTATGAAATGGGAAATGGGCTTCCTCTTCTACCAACCTGCATCATTACAGCTATCTATCCATTTTGTTAAGCTGCAGATTGTTGTTGAAATTGATTATCTATGCTAGTTTAGCATCCCTTATGTTTGAAAACTAAATATATCCAAAACAATTATAGATACTGAAAAAACAAACTGCTCAAGTCATAGATGGTGTTAATAAATTAATTTATATAAAATCACAGTTTCTGAAATGTAATCTGCTTTCGCAATTAAATGGTGACTTAAAACATTAACACCTAAAGCTAATTGTTTCTAAAACCTATTACTTAATCTGTAGGCATTTGCACAGCAGGGGACACGTTTGTAGGAACATCCTGTTATATTCAAGAGAAGACAATTATCCACAGACATTCAGACTTTAATGAACAAAGTGTTGGCTTGATTGAAGACTAGGAGGGGAAAGCATGCTCTGTGTATTCTTACATAAAGAAACATGCTGGTGACCAGAAGAAAGACATTAAATGTATCGGTTTACCTCTTCAGGCTCAAACGGTATTTCAAACTTTTTAAACTTTTCTAGCAATCAACAAGAAACTGGCATACGATGCTGGCATACACTATATAGACAAAAGTATTGGGACACCTGACCATTTCACCAACAGAGTGTAATGTCTTGCTATGTCCTCTTCAGCATACCAAGATATTTTGAACAATGCTATGCTTCCAATTTTGTGGGAACAGTTTGGGGAAGACCCTTTTCTATACAAGCATGACTGTGTCCCAGTGCACAAAGCAAGATCCATAAAGGCATAGTTAGATGAGTTTAGTGTGGAAGAACTTGACCGGCCGCACAGAGCCCTGACCTCAACCCCATCAAGCACCTTTGGGATGAACTGGAACGGAGATTGCGAGCCAGGCCTTCTTGTCCAACATCAGTGCCAGACTTAACAAATGCTCTACTGGATGAATGGGCAAAACGTCCCACAGAAACACTTCAAATATTGTGGAAAGCCTTCCCAGAAGAGTGAAAACTGTTATAGCTGCAAAGGGGGGACCAACTACATATTAATGTCTATGTATTTAGAATGCAATGTCATAACAGTCCCTATTGGTGTAATGGTCAGGTGTCCCAATACTTTTGTCTATATAGTAAACAGGGTTTAAAAGCTTTCATTGAAATTCCATCTTGTGAGTGATCAATAGATTCATATTGCCTATGTAATATACGTAAATATTAAATTCATGTATGTTATGCCGGCCTAGGCACCACAGGATAACGGACCCACTAAGCAGGAGTGGCGGCGTATACGCAGATGAACTCCAAGATGTACTCCAAGGTGTACTCCAAGGTAACAGGACAAATCAGAACCTGAGGCAGAGGCACAAGAACTAAACAATCCAAGGTCGGGGCAGGCAACACATGTTCAGAATAAGTAAACAAAGCCGAGTTCAGGGCAGGCAGCGTAGGAGCAAATATCAGGAACAATTGCCGAGGTCTGGTACACGGAAATCAGGCAGCGTAGGTACAGGAATCACTAACGTAACACGAACACACACCCAGAGTAATAAAGACGGGCACTAAGCCCAGGGCAAGGGGGGTTAAATAGGACTAGAGGCAGGGAAAACAACAAAATGGCCAATGGACGCACGATGACGTCATCGCGACCGGCGCCCGTGAATGGCGCCGTCGCGGTGGCAACATCGCCAACACAACAACAAGCTCTGCCTGTGTTACCTCTGCGAGCGGCGCGGAGGTGCCACAGAGGCAGAAGCGTTAATGGACGGGTGACATGTTTATTAAAAGCTATGATTTAGAAAAATATTTTGTTTGTATTTCCTTTTATTTGCCAACCTGCCCTCCTAGTTATGCACATCTGCCCCAGAAATGAAATATCCCTTTCTGTTATGTTTGACCTAAAGGCCTGAGGGTCAAATACTCTGAACTTTATTTAGATAGCCTGTCTAATTTGTATTGAGAATGTTTTTGTTATTAAGCTATTTTATAATTAGGTTCCTAAATGTGGCAGAAAATGACTTAAGGCCTAAAACTCTCTTCTAACTCAGTCATGTGTAGTGCCCGAGGAAACTGGAAGCATGTGGTTTGTAGAGATTGAGCTTATTTTATGATTCATAAAAGTTATTTTTAAATTTAAAACAAAATTTTGTGAAAAAAGGAAACAAAATATATGTTCTTGGTTTCAGTACATGTGATTAGTAAACAGTACATCCGTATTTCAGTGGAACTAAACGGAAAAGAATTTGTGCTAAACAATACTTTTATTTATATTTATTATTAAGTATTATTCAGAATCTTCTAAGATTAGTAACGTTAATTAAATGTAATTGAATAAATATTAAATACTTAAATTGAAATATATTGTAGAAGAAGCCTTTGTTAACATATATCCTTACTTTATACTATATCTTATATATATTAAAGATTGAAGAGTTCTCTGCAGGACTGTACCTATGGAGCTTTCAAGAAATTAAATGGTCAGGACAGATTTCACATGGACAGAGAAGAAATAGAGGCAGACATTTGAGGAGCTTTTCAGTGTCAATCAACTGGAATCCCACTTATAGTCAGCACAGTCTCTCTTCACTGTCCAGTGGACTTTTACAGCACACTTGATTACTAGTACAAACTTTAAGTTTAACAAAATGTGCCAATTTTGTTAATTCGTACGAATGTCCACAAACAAAGAAGGGGCCCCAACTAGACAAATGAAAATGAAGGAATTTGAATTTTGTTTTTTTTCCTCACTCTCCCTTATATTCTCCTTCAGTGTCTCCCTACCTTCTCCAAATCAAGCTTCAGTGTCATCACTTCTTGATTCGCTCTACTTTTTTTCCGCTTCTTGCTCATCTCCCGGATATCCACTGTTCCTGGCTCTTGTTGAGTTCCACTTATTTGTATTCTTATTGTTCTCCTGGCTCTTCACTGCTCCCAGTTCTTGTTGAGCTCCACTACTTGTTCTTCTTTGCTCCTTGGTTTCACATAGATAGATCAGCATTTCTGAGCTTTTCTTTTTCAGTTAACCTTTGTGCATTATTCTGGCCTCTTGGAGGACATTCTCTCCCCCATTACTCCAATCAGTGGAGATTGTGTGCTTGGAATATCTGCCATGTTGCAAATGAGCATGGAAGAGGCCAGGATAAAGCAGTGGAGAGCCGGGATAAGAAGAAAAAGACAGATAAGTAGGAGAGCTGCAGAGATGAAGACATGGAATCATTTGTCGGAGAAGGTAGGGAGACATTGAGAGAGAGAATGTAAGAGAATGTGAGTAATAGTGAGAGAGAATAAGAGCGAGAAAAGCCCACTGAATTTCGTCCAAACCAAAAGTGCTGGAAATAAAATTTCTGGAAACAACTGAACCAAAGATCAAACAAAAAATTGTCCAAATTGTTTTTTAGTTCATGTCCATGAGCAAATCCTATTTCCAATGTACTGTCTGTCTGATATAACTTAACATGGTAGAACTACTTGCAAAAAACAGGTCAAAAACATAGACATTGGTTCCACTTGCCTACTTCATTATATTGTTCCTTCCTTGATTTAGTCCCTATACTTCCTTTATTTAGCAGAGATTCATATTTGCCCTGAAGCTGCTTCAAATAATCCTTCAGAGAATTACATCCAAAGCTAATAAGACCATAAGTATCCAGGTCACTTCCAGTGAAAGTGTAAAGGAGCAGATCCTTGTTGTCAGGCAATCAAGGTGAGTCTTTGACAGCTTGGAGTCCAGGAGAATTGGAATTACGTAAGGCAATAGCACACCAAAGGAGAAAATGGCTGGGTTAATAAAAAGGGGATAAAGCATAGAAAGGAGAAAAAATAAATAAATAAGGAATAGCTGGTATACAGAAGATGAGCTATGTAAATGATGAAAAAGGTCTAGCTGGCTGCCTGAACTACAAACAAGTGAGTCTTATCTCAGCATTGTGGAAACGAATGGAAAAGGGATTGTTACTTAATCTTACTTAATGTGTAACGTAAGGAAAAGGATTGTTATATATTTAAATTTCAATTACTTGCTAGGGATCTTGACTTCTAACTAACATAACTGGCTTCATCAACTGGGTACCTAAGCTAATAGATCAGAGGTTAGCAGTGGATACAGAATATCTGATCCACAAACAAACTGCAGTGTTTGGAGGTATACGGTATATTAAAATGCAAAAAACGAATAGTGATTTGTTGTTTTTCCCATATTCACAGATTAAACATTTCCATAGTACAGCAGTGTGGCGACGTGGCCGTTGTACAAAGTAATCCTTACAGGTAAACACTGTATACATGTTGATAATGTTGCCATTTGCTTATAAAATCTTTAAAGAAATAACATGTTATTACCTGGTACAAGTACTGCTCTTTTACCTTAGGGTTGAGCATTTAATAATGTAAAGAGATTAATGGAGTCTATTTTGGATTAAAATGCAAAGCAGCCAGACTCAGCACCTTGGTAAGCAATATAGCCATACAATATTGGTAAGGACTGGCCAATCTTGGGGCACTTTGACGTAGTGGTGGACTAAGGAATATACGGTCATATTGTGTGATGGAATCCCCAGTATTTATGCTTTAGATAGATGTTTTTTGAATGGTATTTGGTGGGTATGTGCTGAATTCTTGTTTTGTTTAGTGCTGGACATTATGGTTGGCCAGGGGTTTTATGGCTGGCAGAAAATGAGCAGAGAACGTTGGCATATACTCTGTGCAGTTCACCTCTGATTTTTCCCAGTGGAATATCAGAGGATTTACCCCAAGTAAGTTAGCCATGAGCTCTTGTGAAGATCAGGCTTAAGTTCACTGAAGAATGCAAGTTTCAGCAATAAATTAAAATTATCTATTCCACAGAAAGCATTCTATGTCTATGATTGGTGCTATATTTTTAAAATATAAACTACACATCAACAGACTCATAGGCTCTTGAAGGTGCAATGATTTGATCTGTGCATCTCGAGTAGCGTAAGCTGAAAATAAATGATTCAGACATCTGTAGAAGTGTCACAAAATGTGTACAATGCACTTTAGTCTGAGGCGGAAGAACTAAGCCTGAGGCGACCAAAACAGGAAGGCGTTTGTTGAATTAGCAATGGCTGAATGGGTCAAAGCTCCTCAATAGAACTTAAACACAAAAAAAGAGGAGTATTATTGTTGTTCTTTTAAAGCTATTTGTGTCTCCCCTGCATTGCTATTCCGCAGTTGTGTCCCAGATGGAGTTATATGGCGGAATAATCATTGATGCAGCATCTGCTCCATCAAAAAGCATTGGAATGACCTAGCATCTGTACACAGTCCCTCTGGAAAAACAGAAATGTACATATACAGACACATAAATATATATAACAATCTAAAGGCTCCCCGTCACATGTTCTATAGTTAATGTAGAAGAGATCCCTACGTGCACCGCATTGATGAACGGTAAGCTTTCATCTACAGCTTGAGTGACAGCTCACTCTTTAGTCTGATTGATTACATGTCCAGGTTGCTTCGTGTGCAAAAACAAACACGGGGAAAGGTGCCTTATAGTTCTGTATGGTTGAGCAGCTCGGAGAATACAACTTGATTAATCTGGTCTCATCTAAAGTGGACAGGGTTGCACATTCTGGTTTTACATTGAAACATTAACTGTGCCAGTAGATAAGATCTATTCAGCCCATCTAGCCTGCCCAATTTCTGAATACTTTCATTAGTCCCAGGCCTTATCTTACATCTAGGATAGCCTTATGCCTATCCCATGCATGCTTAAACTCCATCACTACATTAATCTCTGCCACTTCTACTGGAAGCCTATTAAACACATCCACTACCTTCTCAGTAAACCAATACTACCTGATATTACTTTTAAACCTTTACTCCTCTAATTTAAGACTATGTCCTCTTGTGGTACTTTTTCTTCTTTTAAATATACTCTCCTCCTTTATCGTGATGATTCCCTTTATATATTTAAATGTTTCTATCATATGTTCCTACACTAGCCATTAAGACCTTCTGTAGTATCACTAATGTACATATTAAGAGAATAGATCCAAGTACAGATCCCCCCCACTTGTAGCAAGACCTTGCTCGAATATACGCCATTCACTACAACCCTCTTTTTTTTGTCACTCAGCCACTGCCTAATCCATTCAACAATATTGGGATCTAAACTCAGAGATTGCAGTTTATTGATAAGCTTCCTATGTGGGACAGAGTCAAAAGCCTTACTGAAGTCTAGATAAGCTATGTCAACTGTACCACCTCGATCAATTATTTTAATCACCCAATCAAAAAAAACTAATACGATTAGTCCAGCATGATCTCCCTGGTTGTTTTTGATCTTGAAATCCGTATGATTTTAGAGGTTCAACAATCCTATCCTTTAACATAGATTCCATTAGACTTGGGCACCGGCCAACTCTTCGTGTTCGTCTTCGCGGGCGAAAAAATCTTCGTATTCCATGAATATTCGCCCATTCCTGTGTGCGGTTCGAGCAAATATTTGTGTACATTCTTCGTGCTCGTTTTTTTCTTTGTTTTTTGCCGGGTTTTTTTTTTTATAAGTGGTTACTATGGGGTTAAGGCGGTATGCACTACGCAGCAGCTTTGGCGAAAGGATTTTACAGGTCCGTACGAGCAACTCTATCTGTCGCCTGCAGGGGCATCCTCTGCCATCAACCAATGAAGTGCACCTTCACTTTATTGGTTGATGGCAGACGAGCCCCCTGCAGGCGATCAACAGACTTTTAAATCCCTGGTGCCGAAACTCTGCCTAGGGAGACCAGTGGTCTCCCTGCTCCAGGAGTTAAAGGTCCGTACAAAGGACCAATAGAGTGGCCTATACAGACCTTTAACTGCTGACAGTGAAACGCTGATTGGGGGTCTCCCTGCTCCAGGAGTACGAATGACCAATAGAGTCGCTCGTACAAACCTTTAATTCCTGACGCGGGACTTGGCCTGGGCAGAGGAGCTCCCTGCCGGCGACCAATAGAGTCGCTGTACCGACCATTAACTCCAGATGGTGAAACTCCGCCTCGGGGTCTCCCTGCTCCAGAAGTTAAAGGTCCGTATGAGCCACCAATAGAGTCGCCGTCAGGAGTTAAAAGTCCATTAGAGCCACTTTATTGGTCGCCGGCAGGGGCCACCTCTAGCATCAACTAATTGGTTGATGCTAGAGTCGCTTGCATGGACCTTTAACTCTTCGTGCAAACCTATGGATTTCTGATCCATTTAACCCCTGCAATGCTATGTAGATAGGTAGGTAGGCTAGATGGGGAAGGGACAAGGGAGATTAGTAAACGAAGGCCAAAATTCTTTGTGTTGTGCGTCTTCGTCTACGTTTTGCCATCGCCGCCATGTTCGTTTCTTCGGTATTCTAGCTGAGCAATGAAAACGCACCCTTCGTGTTCGTTTTGATGTTGACCAAATACAAATGCACAAGTCTAGTTTCCACTAATGTTAACCTACCGATGTAAGACTTACTGGCATGTAGTTGCCAGACTCCTCCCTACTACCTTTCTTCTGAATGGGCACAACATTTGCTAATTTCCAATCTTCTGGGACTACTCCTGTTAACAGTGATTGGTTCAATAAACCAGCTAATGGTTTAATATTTAAAGAGCCTCAAAGTCTGCCACTAATTGAAGTGGCATTGGCACTCTGCAGAAAGCATATGCGCTAGTAGCTGCACAGTTTGGGCTCTCTTATAAATGCTTTGTCCGGCATAGAATAAGCTGA